>KZ806922.1:959133-972098 GCA_000696205.2 Oncopeltus fasciatus | reverse complement strand
ATTCACGAACTAAACAGTTTTATATATACTTTTTGATATTTTATCCGATACCACCTACCACTCACTAAAATTATTGTCGCATAATTCGATTTCCTCGTGATTGAGAGGGCATTGAAATATCAAGATTTGGTAAAAACTGGTTTTTAAATTTTTCTTGATTGTGCTTTTCCCCTATGTTCAAATCGAAACGTCACAGGCTTAAAAGTCATGGTCATAGTTTTACAAACTTTTTAGTAATAAATTAAATAATATTTTCAAAGCAGTAGTTAAAGCCCTGAAGACGACTGAACTTATGCCACAATTTTCGTTCTAGCCGGTCGTTCTTCGCTACCATCAGAAGGGCCCAGCCGAGAGAGAGGAAGGCGGGCGAAAATGGAGCGCATATGTCACCTTGTCCGGAACGCCTCTTGCCCAATGCGATACGAATATAGAAGACTAATTATACAACCCCAGCAAGAATAGTGCAGGAACCCTTTCTGTTTCCATTCCTGTACATTCCTGGTCCGACCCTGGGCCATCGACCTCTTGGCCCGAGAGTGTCCCGGCAGAACTCACCCCATTCCTACCATTCAATTACAAATTCCAATCAATTCTTCAGACTTCTCCAAAAACTTCATATTTGTCAATTATAATCCAGTAAAAAATAATCTAATGGGTTATTATAACTACCAATGAATATAGAACTATCATACCTTCTATTATCCGTCTTCATTGGTTTCTGCATACCATCTTCTGTTGGCGAGCGCTTTCGGGCATTGTCCATCTTCTTGGCCGAATACATGTGTTCACTGTCACTGTCTGTATTCAACTCGAAGTGACGTGTAATCGGCCACGAGGATGGACAATGTCCGAAAGCGCTCGCCAACAGAAGATGGTTTGCAGAAACCAATGAAGACGGAGAATATAAGGTATAATAGTTCCAGTAAAAAATATTTTGTTTGTAACCATAATCAAAGGGCGGAGGAAATCTTTCAAAATGACGCTGACATCCACGTTGGTTAGAGATCAGGGCCTCCGGGATTTGTAATCCAATCTCGCTCATAGACACTTGAGGCGTCGGTTTATCCGAGGGGATCTCTCGGTACTTCTATGTCAGGTGTTGCCGTCTCTCACCCTGGGGGATTCGTTATAAGAAATTAACATTTTCCCAGTCACGTGGGTGTTTATAATAGGTAGATATAAGCAGATAGCTCCTCCATCCAACCCAAGAGGTTGCCTGGGTGTTTAGGAACAAAAAATTAATTACTGAGAAAGTTTTGTACCAAGCATGCAGGAACATATTTATAAAATTGATATTGTTTCCAGCAAACGATCATTCAAGATTTACTTGTCAAAATAAGCGTCTATATTGATGAAAAGCACTAAAACATTTAAAATTTCCGTTTACACGATAACTCGAATAATCGAGAGAAGAAAAAAAAAGTTTATGGATATAGAAATATTCATTCAAATTGCCCAAAAACAAATATCATATGTTATCAGACTGAATTTCGGTCGTGCAGACTTTTCAGGTTTCAACTGTCTACCTAAATTTCGCGGAGGAAGGATATTTTTGCTTCTTATTATCCTTTATTTTGTTGCATCCACAGTAAAAATATCTGAGAGTCCAAACAAATAATAGAAAGAATGATAGGGGAACTCGAGACCCACCAAAACTAGGCTATACTCTAGTAAATGAGGATAAACATATATTATACGTGTATTTTGTTATATTTTATACATAAGAGAGGAGTCTTCCTTGTGCGTTCTGGGTTATTTATTTATTTATTTTATTTACGTGCATTCATGAAATCGCTAATCCTTTCAGGTGAATCTCATTCAAGGTTATCTGTATTCTTCTGGGATATTTCCTGAATCTTTTACAAAATTGATTCCATTCCGAGCCTTGAATATGATCCTGAAATTTCTCTTCCATGTCACTCAATGCTCTCTTTGAGGCGTATATCTCGTACGCTACCCGCCACTCTTTCTTGGCAGACTCTCCATAAGTACTTTTAATATCTTACTTAACTTACATGTACTTCTGGGACTTCTTCTATATCATTCAGGTTAATCGCTTTTTATATATATCCGAAACTCTTGTACGAACTCCTTGTTACTTCAACCGAGCAGATTCTTCAGAAATATTCCTAGTGCTTTATTTGGATAACGCTTATCTATATTACTATAAAGATTAGAAGTAAGACCATTATGGAACTTATAATACACATTACGGTACCTTTGACCTGAATGTGTGCAAATCTGGTTCAAATTCTTTCTCCGAAATCTGAATTGAGCAACCANATATATATTCATATTTTTAAAAGCAAAATTTTTAAGCTTCTTCTTTGTAGGATAGATGAAGAATCGATGTAATTTTTCAAATGACACGTGGAGCTGATGCTTGTTTTCCTTGAGGTAAATCTGCTAAAAAAATAATAGCTATTTCTAAATACTTTAAAAGAAAAAAAAAATAGAGTAAAGTTTTAAAGTTTTTTAATACTGCACAAATTAAATTTTTAATACCGTATCTGTATAAAATGTTATCCATTTCATGAATATTGGTACAACAGCCTTTAAGCTGTTCATATATTTAGGTTTTTCTATTGTAAGAGATATATTTTCTCCCTATAAGAGTTCGGTGCCGGAAAAGGTCGATCACGTCCCACCAATGTAAGAAAGTATTCTAAAGCAAAAGTCATGAGCCAAAGGTAAGCTATGGACATCGTGTTCCTCCAGAATCCTTAGGAACTGTGAGATGTGTGGGCTTCCTGTTGTGTCGAGGCGATTCCCCAAGACACATCTGGTCCGCGGTTGGCAGACGAGGACCTCTCCAAGAAGAAGGAGCTGCATTCAAGAGCTTCACATGCAATAACGGAGGTCTTTACGGTGGCCGACCCTGCTCAGATGTGTAACATAACCCGGAGGTTACGTCTTACGTCACTTGGTAGCAGGGATACCTCAGTAACAGCCTTCCTTGTATGCATTGCAAGGTTTCAAAGATCCTTCCAACTAATGGGAGTGCCTGTAGCTCATGAGATTCACGAACTAAACAGTTTCCCTTGTCAGTAAAATTCCTTTAATACGTACAAAAATAAGGGGAAACAGCCAATCTGCCCTTATAAGAAAAAAAAAAAAAAAAAAAAAAAAAAAAAAAAGCAAGAAGACCTGGTATAAACGAAGGCCGCTTAACCTTTCAAATTAAAATCTTAACTAAATCCAACACCATTTAAAATATATTAGAAAATAAAATTTAAAAATATTTAATCTTTCGTAACCCCCCCTCTATTATCTTGATTTCAACAGACCAATTTATGCAATTTTTTTTTTTTACGTAATTTGGTATATTGCTAAAAAAAATATATATATGGGCAGTAAAGCGGTACTGAAGCCACATAAATGTCAGATTTACAAGGAAGCATACAATAATGGCAACAACCAATTATATTTTTATTTGAATTAAAATTTCAGACATAGTAAAAAAATTACATCGCTTAGGAGCTTCGAAAACTAAGAGAATAGTTCAACGTTATAGTTATTATTATTATTATTATTCTTTCTTACTAATATTTGAACTATAAGTTGTAGAGTTTGAATTACAGGTAAACCTCGGAATTGACAATCACTTGCTATGAATGGAAACTTATTCTACTGGACAATAAAAACCCACAGGCTTCGAACGTAAAACTTTACTCTCCTTATTTGTCAAAGGCACTAAAAGCACGGAAAGAAAGGCTTTCAAAATCCCAGGCCTTTGGAGCCCCAAAAAGGCCTAGTCAAAGGATGGAGCGAAGAGTGGGCGGTTCCCTTTAAAGTCGTAGATCGTATCCAGTAAATTCCTCCATTTTTTTTTTTTTTTACAAGCCAAAAACGAATGAGTCCTCCGGCTACCCTTTGAAAAAAAATTAGTAGGCGTAAGGGCAAATCACCGCTGTGATTTTTTTTTTTGGAAAAAAAAGTAGGATAAAGGCAGCTGAATAACAGAGTTACGTCATATTGAAACAAAGTAACGGTATGGTCTATTGCCCATGAACCCAAGTAGATAAAAAAAAATACATTAATACACAAACTTTTATGTACGTGTGTGTGTGTGTGTCGAACGGTTACTCTATACATATATCATATGTGAGTGAGTGTGTGCGTGTGAGAGAGAGATAGAGTGAGAGGGAGCGAGTAAATAGTGCTCGTTCCGAGATACAGATCAGAACGTGCTCAGTACTTCAGATCAAATATAATTAACATAAAAAGCTTTAATTCCTCTGATATTCTTGGTATATCTCATATCGTTGCATATAAGTGCTGTCCTATGTTCAAAAAGCAAATTGTGAATAAAACCAGCACGTAAGTTGTAATTTCTGTAGAAATACTCAAGTACAGATAACGTTATTAAGGTTAGCTTGTTCATGCTAGATCGCAATCATCTTTTGGAAGATATATATTTATTTTAAAAGCATTGATATATTCAGCAGTTATTTATGATGAAGGATATAAAAGGAATGCTTGTCCACCTGACATCAGAATTTTCTGACGTAAAAAATGAAATTTTGCAATATTGCAATAGAGTTGATACATTTGAAAGTAATATTCGAAATATATTTGGGGTTTGCTGTAACACCCTTCACGGTAATGTCTATACGATAATAATGTATTAAAAGAATATCAGGAAGGTTTAGGCTTTCTCTGCCGTGAAAAATATATTTACATTATTAAATTTGATTAAAATTAGGTTCAGTAGAAAAGGGGCACAAATGTTAGATTTTTCATTGATCTCGCTGCTGCATTTTACAGCATAGTTAGGCATGCATTGGTGTATAAAATAAATCTAATCGGAATGCCTTCATAATTTAAAAAAAATATTCAATCCTCCCACAACAATACATTATAGGAAGGCTACATTTGAAATAAAAGAGGACTTTCAGAGTTTTAGGGAATGAAGCAAGGGGCATTTTTCCCCCTAATGATTTTATCTCATTTATTAAAAAAAAAAAAAAAAAAAAAAACAAAAAAAAAAAACAAACATGAATGAGGATCTAGACGGAGGCATAATAGTAGCTAATAAGAAGATTAAATTATTGACCTTTGCGGATGACGTAATTCTCTTATGACTCAATTTCTGTGCAAGAAATGATAAATAAAGTCGGATTAAAGAAGGTATTAAGTACCTTGTAGTTGCAAACTACTCCCTCAGAAGGTCAATAGTTTTGGCGAATAATGTAATCTCAATTAAAACAAAGGTCATTATCTTTATATTTATCTGTCTGACTATATATAGATAGATAGATAGATAGATAGAGAGAGAGAGAGAGAGAGAGAGAGAGAGAGAGAGAGAGAGAGAGAGAGAGAGAGAGAGAGAGTTTAAAGTTTATTGAGGATCTTGGTCCAATAATTTTGTACAATTATTTATGGTCCAGGCCAATAAATCGAGAAAATTTGTTCTCGTCTTCAGGGCTGAATATACTCACAAACAATTTTTCTTTTTACTTCTGGCTTATTCCCATTCAGTGAAGAAATCTTACCAATTTCTAGGCTGTGTGACTCAGGTGTAGACAATTACAATCAGAAGAAGAGATAGTAAGATCTTGTGCTACGTGAGTTTTGAACCATAGACTTTTGGTTCAGGAGACCAGTGCACAAACTAAAAAAACAAGATCCAGGTTTGATTCCTGGCTGGGAAAGATATATTTTTTTATTCTATTCCCTCTCATTAATTGTTTAAAATATACGTGGGATAAAAAACCACAACCAAATCAAATATTTATAAAGAAAAATTAAAAAAAGTAAATGACGAGAGTCGACAAATAGTTTGACAATGTCAGCTCCTTCGAGTTTAAGGCGAAGTTCTCGTCTTTCTCGTGGGTTAGGCTCTCGCTAGTGTAGAGGGAATTTAATGAGATATCTAGCTAGTCCTTGTGGTGTAATGGTTTAGCATACCGGCCCGGATAGCAGGAGATCCAGGTTCGATTCCTGGCTGGGACAGATAGATTTTTTATTCTATTCCCTCTCATTAATTGTTTAAAAAAACAAGAGTTTCTTGGGTAAATGTACAAAATAAATTGTGTATTTTGGCCTCATATTATTTTTTGGAAGAAATCGAATGAATGGCAGTTTACTTTGATAGGAACCAAATCGAACAATCGTCTTCTCATTATTAGTGTAAAATATTATTTTCAGTTATTTATGTCCCCATTTTTTTTCTGTTTTCCAAAAGACACAAATAAAATGTTCTAAAGTGTACAACTAGCCTGAATACCACCCCACCTCACTCCAGATTGGCCTAATGCCATTCTCAGGGACATTAGTATTTGTGTTGTTCTTGTAGGCATTCTCATTTATATCTGCCTTAATTAAAATTGGGAAATCTGATGAAAAATAACTGCTCTGACCACTGGAACACCGTGCCCTCCTTCTTGAACTAAGCTGGAGATATTAGTCAGGGTTTCGGCCAATATCAGGAAATAAAATACTCCAAAATATCCAAAATTATTTTATTATCACCGACGTTTCGAATTAACTTGTAAGTCATCATCAGGGCGATAGTGGTGTCTGGAGAGATCTCTGAGGGAGGTATATAGTCACATCTCGGACAGTTTAGTTCTTCACTCTGAGATCTCTCCAGACATGACTATCGCCCTGATGATGACTTACAAGTTAAGTCGACACGTCGGTAATAATAAAATAATTACCCAATCATTTTTGAGTATTTGTTTTTCTGATCCTGGCCGAAACCCTGACTAATTTCTCCAATTAAATAACTTTATATTACATGAGCTAAACGGGGACATACACAGGGCGTTATACTTGAAGGGGAGATGGAAAATGGAGTTTCCCTTCAAGTATAATGGAGTTCGAGCCAAGCAGGAGAGTGCTTTGTGAGTAGGATGCGCTAATTGTGCATCACCACTGTGTAGTGTAGTGCAGTGTATTCAGGAGTAGGGGTGGGGGGCTTAAGGGTTGTTTCCAGGGGTGTGCAGCCACACTACCTGACGTCATTAGTTTGGCAAGCGAGGGGAGAGTGGCCTATATCGATCAAACCTTCACATCTGCACAGATTCACTGGTCCACAGCCGACTTTGGGGTACGTCTCGGCCAATCAGAAGGGCTTCTGAAGTGCCCCCATTCCTTCGAAGACATCTCTCTTCTGATAATTGATCAGGCTGCTTGACATCCGTCACGCAAGAGCTGCGTAATTCAGCAGATTTTACCATGCTCCACTAAAATTGGAGTAAATGTAACTTACGAACCGGAAGAACAGTGAGCATAACAGGTATGACCATTGAACTTTGCTCTAGACTGACCGAAAAGTGGGCCAAGCACTCAACCATCGTACTTACATTCATAAATTTATTCTTTTATAGGCGTTTTCCATAAAAATTTTATAAAACATAAACGAAAGAAAGTTAAATTTTATCCCTACTATATCCTACAAAGTTTTTCATAACCCAAATAGCAATAAAGAAATTAAGATAATACATTTTTATCTCATTCTAAGTTCCCATCTTTCCAGATTCCTACAAAAACTGTAATAATTCAATGATTTGCAATAAAAATCCTAAACATCTTACTGGGCTTCTAAATTAAAAAAAAAAAAATAAAGCCTTTCCTTCACTCGAAATAACATTTTAAAATACCTTTCCTAATCTGCGAATTTTATTTTAAAAGTTATAAAATAAAAAAAAAAAAAAAAAAAAAAATTAATAAACAAAATTGTGATTTAACTTTAAACCCCCCTCCCCCTCGACCAAAATCTGCCAATAACGAACTCATCCAATGGCTTTCAAGAAGAATCTTAAATGCATAAATTGGTTTCTACTTTCATTGCATTTCCTTTATTTTTTTTTCTTTAGTGTTAGTCTCCCATTAAACCACTTAGGTTTATGGAGGGAGGGACTATCTACAGATTGCCACCCCATTCTAAACATCAATGGCTCAGGACAAGCTTTTATTTATCAATAAAAGCTTGCCCTGGGCGGGATTCGAACCCACACCGCCACGAATGTGAGACCCGAACGGGTCCCATGAGCTATCCTGACGGCCTTTCATTGTATTTCATTCATTTTTTTATTTAATTTGAAATTGCTGACGCCAGAGCTGATAATATATATATAATTTTGACTGGAACATATTTTAAGCAGGACGGGTGAAAATCTATTAAAATTATTTAATGATGCCGACTTGAAATATTAAATTTCCCCATGGGAAATCTGCTAAAATTACAGAAAACTACAGTGCGCACGACCAGACTACCTGACGCCATTAATTCACAAGCAGGGAGAGAGGTTCCCTCATCGACCTACCTCTCATCACTGGTCCACCGCCATTTTTGCCTTTAGAAATAATAATTCTCATGATTGATTAGACTCATTTATCTATAAAAATAAAATAAAATAAAAATTAAATAAACGCTAGTATCAACGGCTATGAGGCCAAGAGACCCTTTCTCCTATCCTGACTTGAAAAATTAAAGAACTCATCCAACAGCTTGGAAAAAGAATTTTAATTTCTAAATTTGGTAACCGTGTGTTAAAGAAAGAAAAAAAAAGGGAGGGGGGGAATTAGTAGAAACGACGACCTCTTTAGTCTATTCATGATGTGCTTTGACAACATCCGAGGGAGGCAATCGCTAGATCGCCTTCCCAGAAGACACAGGGGATGATAAGACGATAGAAAGACTAAGCAATGTCACTTAAGAAAAAGGATAACTTATCAGGCGTTCCTCGAGAATTTCCTTTAGTCGTGGCCGCTAAATTCCCCTTGTTACACATTTAAATTTGTTTATTAACCCCCGCTTTTCGTGAACATATTATAGATCATAACTATAGATTAATTATTGAACATTAATGTTAGACGATTATATTATGAGCGGTTTTGTTAAATATTTCTTATAATTCTACTAATCTAATTATTAAAATTTTATTTATTTAAATTCGGTTAAATAAAAACATTATGTAATTTGGTCACCACAATGAATTAAAAACAAACAATACATTCAATGTCAATCACATGAGGAGAGAAGTTGACCAATGACAAAAGTCTCAAATTATTTACATACTGTGTCCCCAGGAGGTCACGGGTTGTAGGGGCTGGAGTGGGAAGACATGGTCTGTGCTAGTGGATTAGGATGGAATGGCAGTTTACTGTGGAAAAGGCTGAATCGGGAAGAAATGAAGTCTTTAACAAAAGGAATATTAAGATCGTGGTGAAGGAAAGAATTGGATACGTAATAGGGAGCATTTGCAATTATTCTCAGGGTTTTGGATTGAATGGACTGGATTCTTTGGGTGTTGGAAGGCTTGGTGGCACCCGAGATTTCAACTCTGAGTTGAGATTGTCCGAAATAAGGTTTTGTAGAGCTTTATTATATTATTCATGAATCTGTATTTCTATACATATCGCCGATTGAATAATTCTACTAATAAAAACAAATTTTCATTATTTTTTTTTTTAAACCATCCCTCATCTTCATCCACTTTCATTCATTAACGAACTCAACACGCACACGCAAAAAAACACACACACACACACACATTGTGTGTCGAATACATCTACTAAAATTTGCCAGGAGTCGTATATTGGTACCAACGTGAATAGCTTGATTTCTTTAAGAGAAATCTACTAAATATGTGCCTAACTGAAGTTGTATAGACAGATTAAGCTCAGTCTTTCCGGAAAACCAATTACACGAAGAGTTCACTGTGTTTTTTTCATTACAAAAGCTAGAGTATGATTAATTGAAATGTAATGTTTCTAACTATAATAATAATTATAGTTATATATAATAATAGTTATGGCAATTTAAAAGTAATAATTTTTAACATTTATATTCAAAAGCATTAAAAAAAGGGAAGGATAATATTTAAGAATATAAATTCGAGAGTTTGTCGGGTCCTCACTTTTAAAATGAACAATATAAATTCCGAACTTTGGCTTTGTATTCGTTTTTGAAAGAAATGAAATTAATGGGAGAGGTTGTTTATAGAGGAACCAAAATGAACAATTTAATTTTCAGTAATTTAAGTTCTCCATAATTTTATTTTATTTTTCAAAAAGCACGTATAAGGTGTTTTAAAAAAAAAATTAACCAATTAAGGCTGAGCACCACCACACTTCTTACCCTCAAGATTCGCCTCATATATTTCTTGTAGAGTTTAAAGAGTTCTTTATAACCGTCTATATCATTATTATTAGATGTTTTTTTCGCAGTCATAAAAATGGGATCTTAGTGACCCGACGTCTCCCCTAGCCTCCATGAGAGCCCTGAAGATGGCTTACTATGAAAACCGAAATGTTGGCAGATAATTTAAGAAATACACATTTTTTAAATTTATATTTTTTTGGATCTACCTTGACCGAACCCCAATAAAAAAACATCCAATGATTCTCATTTATATCTGCCTCATTCACGAACTCACCCAATGTTTTACAATCAGAACATTAAATATCATCAGTACTTATAAAATTTCGGACCCTTGAGCATGTATAACTTTTAACAGACCAATAAAAAGATATTTGGCATCTATAATGTAGGATCAATTATTCAAAAGTCGCATCATGGTTCCAACGTGAATAGATTGATTTCCCTGTTGTACTAACCGTTAGAAGGACCCCATGGATATATCCAACCACACTCTTCAGATTTCTGGAATTCCGCCTCCCCCCTGACACGACAAGATCCTCAAGCGAGATGCGAGAGGACGACGTAGGCCGGACGGCAGCCTATAGAAGTCCCCAGAGAGATGAGAGCTATCTCTCGCCCGCAGATGACTGAAACACTGATTCAACAGACTTCACCCCAAGCGAGATAGGTGTTTGCCTGTCTGCACACACACATGGATCCTCTCTCAACTTCAGCAATCCAGCTGCCCAACCAACCAATAGCGTCGCAAACATTTCACCCCGAGGGTGGGCCCCGCTCAAATATGCATAGCATTCCCCTCATTTAGTAGCAGATTTCCCGCTTGGTAAAATACATTAAAAAAATATTCTTAAGAATGTAATTTCCTGTCTTTGGCGAGCATTATTATTTTTAAAATAAAACACCAAATTTCTGTATTGAGGCTTTTCTTTGTAAACCCATGAATTAGCTCATTTTCAGTTAGAATTGTGGGGTAGGATTTTTAAAAAAATCCAAAATTGTAATACGTTTTTTGTTATTTGAGTTAGGAAACAGAAGTAAATTTAAAGATTTTAACTTTTATGCTCAATAATATCTTTAGGAATAATGTTTAAAAGAAGAAATTTACCAACTTTTCCGGCCAGACATGAGCAAATCTTAGTGGTCATGGTTTTCATGCTCATGGTTCCCACCGGTTCTCAAACTAAATTTCCTCATTTACTCTTCATCTAATTTTTTTTTGAAAATGGGTTGACAGTTCCTAGGTGGTTTTGAATTACTCAATTAGTTATTACTTAATTAGTGAAGGTGAGTGTGCTTCATTTTGAAAGAAAATTGGTGATGAGATTCATCGGTGTACAATTATCAATTCATTTAAGAGGGTACCTACAGAAAATCATATACCCTTTAAAATTGGGAGGGGTAGTGATGTTTTTGGGAAATTACCCGAACACGTGTGTAATTGTCGGTAAGGAAAATAAAGATATATTTT
This sequence comes from Oncopeltus fasciatus, assembly GCA_000696205.2. NCBI lineage: Eukaryota > Metazoa > Arthropoda > Insecta > Hemiptera > Lygaeidae > Oncopeltus > Oncopeltus fasciatus. The sequence continues at coordinate 960,516 of KZ806922.1, read as the reverse complement.
GTTTTATCGATGGCTAACAATTGTAACATGAGACGAATAAAGTCTGCAAAATAAAACAAAATATAGTGAAGCAGTTTTTTAAGCGTCTGATTACGGGTGATGCAAAGTGGATCAAGTTATACAATGATATGAATGTTCGTGGTCAAAGCCCTAAGAAGATGCACAAACATTAGCAAGGCCTGGATTGACGTCAAGGAAGGTGATGTTGAAAGGAATCGTTCCTCATGAACAGCTCTAACCTGACCAAAGGAAATATTCAACTCCAACTATCACCAACTGATGAGATGGAAGCGAGTGATCCAAGAAAATAGCCACCGGAATGGGTCACTAGAAATAGTGTAGTTTTCCTCCAGAAAAACGCTAGCCTACTCAGATCTTTCCACATAAGACACTAGAAGACCTCACAATGCCTGACCAACATTTAAACCGTGTTATTGACTCTATTAGCTCAATTAATGTTATAGAGCTGGCATCAAAAGAGGATTTTATCAAAATCCCTCAACTCAGACTTCCGACAAAAAATCTCAGAAGGGAAAGAAGAAAATATGCAAGAGGTTATAGATCGATAATATATAGTTTCGAGGCGTTAAGCCCCTACTGTTATCAGTGCCTAACTTTTATTACTATAACTATGTATTTATATATAATGCACACACACATATATTACATTAAAATTAGGAGAGTGGAACACCTACTTAATTACTCTATGCATTTAAAAAGTTTTTTTTTAAATATTCAAAATAAAAATTTGAAAATATAACTTTTCTTGATATTAGTCGGGTCTGAGGTTGAGGGTGTGCTTGGTGGTGCAAGGCCAACCATAACCTCCAGACCAGGTTGAGGTTGGAGCTGCAAGGGCGTCAAGACCAACCATGTCATAGACCTATGCAGAACATATATACTTTATTATTTCCTTTTTCCATAACTATATATTCACACACACTCACAGAGTTGAGGGACCAGTTACACAATCATATTATAAATCAAATTATTTATTTATTTTTATTTAAATGTACAGATTCATTGAAACAGTTAGAAATATATTTATATTTCTCTTCTTCTTAGTGGTGGACATTTCTTTCTTTTTTTTCCGAAATGGTTCATACGTGAGTGATGTTCCGTAGATTAATTTCAATAAAATATGTTCAAGAAGAAGCCTTTGTAGAATTTCAGCGGGGATCAGACACATATTGCACGGACAACTTTTGCCCTGAATTCCCCTGGCTGAATTAGACCCGGGCCATTTGAGTTGCCTTTGACACACCCCTCCAGGCCTTCCATAAGCGAGGAGGGGTGAGTGTGCTGTCAAAAGGAACAGATGTCGGCCACCCCCTGGAAGGCTCTAACGCAATCCTTCAGAGAGGAATGGGGGGGGGGGGGGGG
>KZ806922.1:924342-943242 GCA_000696205.2 Oncopeltus fasciatus | reverse complement strand
GTGATTGATATTGAATGTCTTTTTTTTTTCTAATTCATTGTGGTGATCAAATTACAAAATGTTTTAATTTAACAGAATGCAACAAATAAATAAAAGTTTATAAAAAGAAAATTATATTTTATAATAATTGATGTTTGGATGATGTTAGACGTTACTTATGTCGAAGAAAGAGCTCCATCAATGGACTAAGGGAAAAATCTTCACAATAGATTCACATTATTAGATGTACATTTTAGCACTTCGCCATTTACCATCAGTTCTGATGATGGTACTCATAGTTTACGAAACGTCAGGTGTAAAAAGTAAACTTACTTTTTACAGTTTAATATTTACTAACTAATATTTACTAGTTGGTTTTTTAAACCAAAACAAACTAGTAAATATTGAGCCTTATTATTCGGTATAAAAAGTTAATCCTTATGACAAAAGATCAAGTGTGGAGTTTGCTACATATTACTTCCATGTTGAAAAATATTAAAATATATTTTAAAAATTCATATTTCCCTTAAGAAAATCAAGCTATTCACATTGGTACCATGAGGCAACTTTTCAACATTAAACTTGACTATTCTTTCTTATACAGTACAGACATGTTCAATGGTAATTTATTTTGTGCATAATGCTCTCTCTGGCGCGTAAATTAAATTTGATCGTCTACTTTTATTTACATCCTAATTAATTATGGATACATGTGTGGTTTACGTAGGTCCTGCCTTTGAGTTCAATACTTTACCCGGTTTTAATTATGGATACGTGCGTGGTTTACGTAGGTCCTGCCTTTGAGTTCAATACTTTACCCGGTTTTAATTATGGATACGTGCGTGGTTTACGTAGGTCCTGCCTTTGAGTTCAATACTTTACCCGGTTTTAATTATGGATACGTGCGTGGTTTACGTAGGTCCTGCCTTTGAGTACAACACTTTACACGGGGAAGGGAGGTGGAAAATGTATTTCTGTTGATTTTTCGTCAGTTTTTCCTGCAAAAGCACATATAAAAATTAAAGCTCAAGCAAAATAAACTAGCCACTTTCCCGATAATTCTAAGACAATTTAATTTAATTACATTTTAAGGGCAAGCAAATTTAGTTTTGTTCGCAAACCACTTGATGAGTTGCCCAATGGCAAATATCAGTTGAGGAGGCGAGGTTAAGAAAAAAAATCACAGATCAAATTTTAAAATATTATTATCCATGTCATCATCATTGCGAAAAAAAGTATAAATTTTATATAAGTGTAAAATGTAATTCTATAGCATTTATGCTCCGCAACTTTTTATTATTATTATTTTATTTTATTTTTTATCGCATACTGAAGAAAGTATTTTTGATTGGAAATATCTTTGATGTTATTAGTGGTTTGAAGATAATTATGAAACAGAAAAAGTGAAATAGTGTAAAANATGTAATTCTATAGCATTTATGCTCCGCAACTTTTTATTATTATTATTTTATTTTATTTTTTATCGCATACTGAAGAAAGTATTTTTGATTGGAAATATCTTTGATGTTATTAGTGGTTTGAAGATAATTATGAAACAGAAAAAGTGAAATAGTGTAAAAAAGGAATTTTTTTAGCGACTTTAGTAATTCATTTATTTGTAACATAAGATGGAATAAATTCATGCAGCTCTTACGCAACGAACTTTTTTTAAAAATTTTAATCAATTCTCATGTACTAAAGGCCTTTATAGTACACAGATAGCTGTAAGCGCTACACACAATCGAAAATGAAAATAAAAATCGATTCTGGAAAGACCTAAAAACTTTCTTTTCTTTCCCAAGATTTTTTAAAATTCTCTTATGTAGAAAGTAATATGAAAAGGTACATTTAAGAGAAGCAATACCATGGTTATCTGGCAGTTTAGCACGTGTGACCTCAGCGATAATCTATGACGTCTGTCCATGTCAAATACGAATAAATACTGTCTAACATTAATAGACATTCACATGTTAATATTAGATAATAATGTCTAACATTATTAGAAATTCACATGTTAATATTAGATAATAATGTCTAACATATGAGACATTCACGTGTTAATATTAGATAATAATGTCTAACATTAACATGTGAATGGGCGTAATAATGCATATCAAAACCACAAAAGCGACGTTATATTCTAGGCAAGTTGGGTTAGATTTCAAATTTTCTGTTCTCCTTTTGCATGTGACCAAATTTTCTGTCAGCTGTACCAAATTAAAGATCTTTTGTGAAGAAAATCACACACTATCAGCCACTGATCCTGGCAGAAACCAAGACTAATTTCTCCAGCACTAGAAAAATGAACTACTTAATTAAGCCGATTAAATAACAACAAACTAGATTAGCTTTATTACATTTAAAAAAATATAATCTTATTTCACATTTAGTATTTTTAGCTTATACTTATTATTGTACTATAAATATAATATATTAATCGTTTCAATTTGTTTTTTTTACTTTGATAATTGTGGGAGCTACACTCCGTAGAGCCGCACTCATGGAACACACTTGCATGCAAAACACAATTTATTACAGTCCATATTTTATGCTTCTTCTTTTTCGAATAATAAATATATTTATTAGTTATTACTTATTTAGATAAATAAATGCGAGATGGCTTATAACTTATATAGTATATTTCATAAAATACGCCTCATAGTACTATCATGAACAACGTGACCTCCCCAGGCGGTGATATGCTGAAATAGATCCCTTTATGCATTCGATAAGGCAGCTTCTGTTGGAAAGGCAATCAAATTTCAGGTAATTTTTCACAGATAATGTATTTTTGTTATCAGAGAGGCGTATTTAATTATCATTTTATTGGAGAGTCATGACGTAATACTCTAGTTCAGATGTCAGCTGAGAGCGTTAGATGACGAACATGTGCGAACAGCAATTTTACTTCCCCATCAGTTAGGAATAGCAATTATGAAACAACTCGAACAAGAATTTTCATCTCCTTAAAACATTCCAGTAGATTTTCCATAAGGAAATCAAACTGTTCACATTGTTACATAACGAAACTATTGAAAAATGTTTACACATAGTCACCATTGTAAAAACTAAAAATATGGTATTTCAAAATTTTATAAACTTAAATGTACAAATTTACTTATTATTTTTACTTATTTATTCTGTACCTAGTCTAGTATCCGATATAAAAATAAAGAAATCACATATGACATTTAATCCTTCTTTTTGCAAACCGTTGGATAAGCTTAATTTTTTATGTGAAACAAGACAATGGAGACTCCTTCATTATAAAACTTATTTTTCTGAAGTTATATTTCATAAAATATATTTCTGTCAATGGTTTACGTCTTTCTATTTTCCATAGTGACTCGTTTAAAAGTAGAAAGTTTTTGAGCAAACTCCGACCAATAACATTAGCAGATTACAGAAATATCGAGAGCGAGTAAAAAATGTTTTTCACTCAGGTGGGGATTTATTTATCATGTTTGTTTTAGATTAATAAAACTCAGAACAGATTTTTTAAATGGATAAAACAAATATTTATGAAAATAGTTATCGAAATTTCCCTCTCTGGCCTCATGCCTACTTTAGTATCACAAAAAATAGCAATCTTAGGAAAGTGGAGACCAACCATCAAAATCACACGTTGTATTTATCCTACGAAGCGCTACATACTCGCCATTATATATTAAATACACATCAATACCTCAATATAAGTATGCTTCCTTAAAGTAAGACTAGCAGGTGGTTGTCCTGGAAACCTCTCATTGGCAAGAAACTATTCAAATCTTCAGTCTTAAACTGCTTCCACATTTAATCGAAAAACTAAATGTATACAACGAAATCAACATAAGCACTTACTTCATGAAACCTATTCGGATTTGTGTGTCCCATATGTACAAACAAAATATATGGACACAAAACCCCGAGCATCAAACCACCCTACGATAACCCCACAGGATATGTCACAGAGGCCACAATCTGCTTACACATTACAACACACTTTCAGGAAGGTACTCCAAAGAGGATGTAGAGGACCAAGATGAGGGATATACTCAATCAACACGATCTCAAATCAACGCCTAGAGAACAAACCACAGAGCAGGCACACTCCCTCCCTCACAACTTTCATGCAATTAATTTGTTTTTTTTTTGTTTTTTTTTTTTTGCTTTCTATGGCATTGGCTCTTATTTTTATTTTTGTAAACTCATGCCACAATATTTAAGGAAAAAAAAGTCCCGCAAAAGGCCATAGATGCCCGAGGGGGGGGGGAATCATTTAAAGGATTTATTTATTTTCTGACTACTGCAAACTAGAGAAGGCGTGCGCCCAACCTATCTTGCTGCCAGATTATTTTATATCTTTTTCCACAACCAATGCAGGAATTTATTTCTCCCCATTAGAACTGGGTGTTCCCAAGGAGAACATTAGGACTCCTCTGGATCATAACATACAGAAGGAGTCCAGAGCCTTCACCAACGTTACCGACGTAACTAGATGACTGTGCCAAAATAAAAAGTTAAAAAAAAAAAAATTCTATATAATTTATGGCAAGGATTCGAGGAGGACTCCAAAGACTTTTCCTAAAATTAAATCAATATCTACAGTAAAAGATTAGTGATGATCAATGATTCGTTATTCCTCAACAGTGCTACAGAAAATTTATAAATAATAAATTCAGGAAACTGCAATCAAACATTGAATAACTAATCATTAAACAGTAGGGCAATGTAGGCGAGTTGTGATTGCTTAGTGATTCGGGGCTAGACGGGAAGGCCACCTCGATCTGACGGAAGTCGTTAGAGGATTCCCCGACAAACAGTATTTCAATCGGCAGGGAGGAAGTGCCCCTTATGTATCCGGGAAGGAATTGCGAAACTGTGTCAATGGGCGAATTTACTCAGTTCCCAGGAGAGGAAATTTGATTTAAAGCAGTAGAGAATAATGAGTGCAAAAAGTAAAAAGAGTAGGGGAAACACTCACACACATTAGTTACACTCATTAATTTTTTTTCTAAAAAAAAGAGTTTTTCAGATTTTTCGGAATTTTTACACCTATTTTTTTTTAAACTTTTATTTATTTATTACATTCTGTTAAATAAAAATATTTCGTAATTTGATTACAATGAAAAGTAAAAATGACATTCAATGTCAATCACGTGAGAAGAGAGGGTGACCAGTGACACCACTCTCAAATATACCTTATATTATTTAAATAAAATGAAGAACATACTATTTTGTAAATTTTGGCCTTCTTAAACTCCCACTCCCCCTTTCCCTCAATAGACTTAAACCAAAACTAATTAATCTAAAGGGTTATTATCCCTACCAATGAATATAGAACTATCATACCTTCTATTATCCGTCTTCATTGGTTTCTGCAAACCATCTTCTGTTGGCAATCGATTTCGGACATTATCCATCCTCCTGGCCGAATACACTCGTGTAAACGAACAACAAAAAGACTGAAACAAACAATTCTAGTGGAGTATACAAACTGACATGTACATGAAACCAGACATACATAGGACAAACAGGACGAAAACTCAAAACGAGATTTGTCGAACACGCACGATCATACAAACGAAACAAACGGGACTATAACTACGCAAACCAACTGCACGACAGCGGACACGACCTCCGTCGTAGCAACCATCTGTCGCTACATAAACAACAGAAGGGACGAAAGATGGGCATTCTAGAAAATATGGAAATTTACAAAACAAGGACCACAGACAATAACATTATCAACGAACAACTTAACACACAATCTGACACCATATTCAGACCTCTACTGTTACTAAAAAGAACACACAAATGAAAACGAACAGACGACACACAAACCGACAACCACGTAAAAAGACATAAGACAGTATAATCCATAGTCAGACACTATCTAACACAAACATATTTCCAAAAAATCAAAAACTTTCGGAAGACTTTGAACACCTCAACAAAGGAGATTACAACTAATCCCTGCTACAACTAATACCTGAAATAATGGACACCGACCCTTATAACTATCGCGTTTGACAGACCTTATCGCCGACAAAGCGACCGTTACAGCTAAACGACTCTTATACCTGACGCATCTGACCAACCCACAGAATACAAACGCAGTTGAATACAGACAGTGAACTCTCATACCTTATATTCTCCGTCTTCATTGGTTTCTGTACACCATCTCCCGTTGGCGAGCGCTTTCGGACATAGTCCATCTTCTGGCCGAATACATACGTTCACTGTCACGGTCCGTATTCAACTGTCCAACTGACAGTTGAATACGGACCGTGACAGTGAACGTATGTATTCGGCCAGAAGATGAACAATGTCCGAAAGCGCTCGCCAACAGAAGATGGTTTGCAGAAACCAATGAAGACGGATTACAGAAGGTATGATAGTTCTATATTCATTGGTAGTCATAATAACCCTTTAGATTATTTACAGACAGTGACATTGAACACATTTATTCGGCCAAGAAGATGGACAATGTCCGAAAGCACTCGCCAACAGAAGATGGTTTGCAGAAACCAATGAAGACGGATTACAGAAGGTATGATAGTTCAAAAATTAATTCGTTATCATCTTGCTATAAAAACCCTTTAAGCTGGCCCGTACAATACTCTATATTACATTCTCAAATACTACATCCTTAATATACGTTTTTTTCATTTGATGTTACAGAACATAAATTTTATAAAATTACATTTTACATCTTCAATGAAATAATAATAATCTTTTAATAAAGTTGTTTAGTTTAATATTTCTTATGAAATTATAAATTTTTCTTAATCTGTGATATTTATCACAGGAAATTATTAAAAAAGTATTACTTTTTATTCCATATTCATTCAGACTTCAAATAACAAATACGAATATTATTAAAATTTAACTGTTTTATTCATGGAGGAATATACTGCTTTGACAGGTTGTCAAGAGCCATACGTGGACGTGATATTCAGCTGTCCTTGAGGTAAATACTGCACGACTGTATTGATCCTGAATCTTTTTAACATATTGATGGGGAGGAAATTTGTTTTTGTCTGTGTTTTTACTTCCTCTGATAAAGAATTCACGAGGTGAACAACAAAGCAACAGGAATTTGTAGTTTATCAACTCACAAGCAATCTGTCTTGTCATTTCTCTGTTCCAACTGAACACAGTCATGGAAATGTGAACTTAGCGACAGCACGTCCTCTCTCGTCTTCATAATAGACAGCCCTGAAAATGGCTTACAATGTAAGCCGAAACGTTGGCAGAAAAACCTTTTTTTTAAATAAACTTTTTTTTTAATTTGTATTTTTTTTTTTTTAATTTACCTTGACCGAACCCCAACTAAAATCATCTAATAATAATATTAGACTACGGACGAAAAACTCTCCTTTTGAATTTTTTATTTCTTCTTAGTCTTGTCTCAGTAAACAAAAGTAAATCTATACCTTTGTCTTCTAGAGTTCGTTTTTATTTTTGAATGCCGTTAACTTTCCAAATGAGAACACAAAAGGACTCATTTAAAGGCAGTTAAAGAAAGTCTTAAAGACTACAATTGTCGAAAGGTTTATGAAAGGAGTAAGGAGGCAGAGGGATTGTGAGAAAGTGAATGGAGCATGGTTTGAAGATCATTGAATACAAATAGTGAAGGAATGTCGGAGATGGTAGGTCGTTCCCTCCTGGAAGGCCGACCCTGAAGAATAAGTTCTTGTCTTAAGATGGTCCACGAGAGGAATTCAATAACCAATGGTACCCAATCAGGGCCTAGGGGTTTGACGAAATTAGCTAGGTTCACGACAATGTAACGTATGCCTCTCTTTTTCGCATAAAGATCTTTCCTAACTTATACATATATATACATAGAAGATTAGAAAATATGTTCAGTTATTTTATTATAATTGTAAAAAGGCTATCAATATTTTTGTTTAGACAAATAAGTATTTTTAAAAGTATATATAAGTTTATATTGTAAATTATTGTTTATTAGTTGTTAGTTTCTATTTCACACTTACCATATGATAACAATTAAGTTGATCATGGACTGTTGATAATTATAAGTTTAAAGGGACTGATGACTTGATCATAACCTTCAATAATAATGTAATATTTTTCGGAGTGAAAATATTGTACACATAAAATAATACAATCCTTAAAATACTCTCAATAAAAAGGAGAAAATAGTGGAAAACAACATTAAAAGAAAAATTTTGTATTTTCATTATTTAAATAATTAATTTCCAAATGGTGGGGGTGGGATTGGATTTATTTGGATGTACCAGCTTTTAAGATTTATAGGTACAATTACATCTTGCTCAAGAAGTTTTTTTATTATGATTTTTTTTCAATATAAAGGCCATTAGTGAAATTGGAAGATATTTAGTTTCATTTGATATTTAATAATAACTGGCGAATAAAAGAAGACACATAAAAAGGAAATAAAATTCTTCATAAAGAAATGAAACCTTCAAGATTACACAACACTTTGTAAGGCTTTACACGCTTACGTAATGGTCATTAAAACAGATATCGATTTTCAATGGGGCTTGAGAAACGTATTTACAAGACAAAAGAAAATGGGATTCTCTTAAAACGAGGAGAACGATTATGTAAGTTTGTAAGAATTATTAAAATTGCTCTTTAAATTATATTTACTTATTTTGAAACTTATTGTATTCTTGATTGTGCCACATGAATTGTCATTGATTAATTACAACTGCAAACTAAACAAACTCCCAATTATTGAAGTACATTAATAATGATAGGAAAAAATTTTTTTTTGAATGTAGAGGGGCGTCATATTTTAAAAATACAGAAAAGTTAGTTGTTATTTAAAATCATTTCAATGAATAAATTAATTTTGATTGTTATAAAACAAAGAAAAGATTGAGATTAGACGGCGACCAAAATTTATTATTTCAATATCTCCGTTTTTATTGACGATATGGAAAATAAAAAAATTAAAAATCACAGGTTTATAAAGAACATAAGTGTAAAATGTAATTTTCCGGCGCTCATGTTCTGTAATAGTTTGATGAAAAGAGTCTTTTCAGGAATAAATTTATGAATTTAAATGTAACTATGATTGGTGAGTGCTTTCTCCACTCCAGGGAGTGGCCATATCTTTTACGGTCAGTGTTCTCTTCGGCCTTTAAATTTAATAACAATACATTATTTAAATTCATCTTTACTGGAATATAGAAAAACTGTTTAAATTATGAAATAACTGCGTGCCAGGCTAATTAAATCTTTATTTTAAAAATATCAATATTTGATCATTTTATCCTGGAGAGCGTTGATTTCTTTTTCTCAAGAAAATTTATAAATAAGACAGATTTATGACTTTATAAAAACTTACATTTATTTGGATAAGTTCCAACAGAAAGATGGCTACCCATTACTCCCACGGAAGCTATGAAAAACTCCATTGTAAGAGCTATAAATTATGGGCCATTGTATAGGTAATCCTACTGCAAAAATTCTAATTTTATATATTTTTCATTGGGGGTTATTAGAAAAAAAAATCAAATAAATCAACTTATTTACAAATAATTTATAACTACATGAAAAGAAGTTTAATTGAATTTAAAAAGTTCTCATAAAGAGATGAATGCTAATTACTTTCATCAAAATCATGGAAAAGTATCTTTATTAAAATCAATTTTTCTTACTAGAAAAGCTTATATTAAAATAAAATAATGGTCAAAATAATTTATATTATACGNATTAAAGATGGACATGACTTTATATATATATATCATGTTAAATAGTATATAATTAAATGCTCCAACACACCAATTGATTTGAGATTTGTTGGATCAAATTGCAGCCAAACTAACAGGCACTGTGACTGCTATTGTGAATACGTACAAATTAAATTTCAAGGCATTCCTGGTGGCTGCTAACAGAAGCTAATGCAAATTTTTTTTTCTCGGAGATTTGCGTTCTTGGTGGATATATTTTTTAAAATAGAGGCCCCTCGGTTTCAACAAAGCAAAAATCTTTATAAGAAAAATAAACAAAAACAAGGTTCATATATATATAGGGAGGCAGGTGAAATTCTTCAGACATATAGGCTGTCTTCTTCGAAAACAATATAAAATAAAGCAATACAGTATCAATACTGTAAGAAGAAAAAGCGTACTAACATGCAGAATTTATTGAGAATCCCCACTTAGGAGTAGAAGAGAGGATCAAGTACTCCACAGAGTAAGTAAAAGGAATTGAAGGATTAGATACATAAGGACTTACCCGTTCTTAAGTTCTAGTGCTTATTTACATAACTGCGATGCTTACCTGAAAAATAAACGTAATATATATTATTTTTAAAAACGGGTATTTTAACAATTCCAAAAATCAAATACATATTACAAAAATATAGGTATAAAATTAAACAAATTAAATTAAAAATAGTTAAATTTTGAATTTTCAAGACATATGTGTCTTATTGTAAACTTAAGTTCCACGTTTTTCCGCTTATTTTGTTAAGATGCTCTTGAAAAGTATTCGTCCATAAGTACAAAAATTACTAATAACCAAATCATTTGATTATACATTTATTAAGTTGGAAAAATTAGTCAGGTTTTCGGCCAGGATCAGTAAAATAAAATACTCCTACATTGTTGGATAATTATTTTATTATTGCCAACGTTTCGATCTAACTTGTAAGTCATCATCAGGGAGATAATCACTATTATTAGTGATAATAATCACTATAATATATATATAACTATAGTAATCTCACTCTGAGGGAGATATCTTAGAGATCTCTACAGATATCCTTATAAGTTAAGTCGATAAAATAATAACCAACAATTTTGGAGTATTTTATTTTTCTGATCCAGGCTGGAACCCTGACTCATTTCTCCAGCCTAATACTCGACGACCAACCGACCTCCAACCATACACAGTTTGATACAATTTTTATAAATAACTTTGTTTTTAAAAAACCTATATTTGAAGTTATTTAAGAAAATAATAATAATAAAACCTGGATGATTTATTTAAGAAAAGTTATTTTCATCCCTTATTTCTTTTTTAGCAGCAACAACTTCAGAAATTACTGTCATCTTGAAGATATCTAGTATATTGAAATATTGAACAAAGAAATATGAAAACCAAAATACTATACTCTCATAGTATCCCACAAACCTTTTTTTAACTAATTATAGAAATGATATAACGATTAAAAATATTGGTCTTCTTATTAACCTTCCGTCCTACACATACAAAGGATTAAGCTATTAATGAACTCAAACAATGGTTTAAAAAAAAAAACATACTTAAATGCCGGTATTTGGTTTCTTTATTTTGAAAATTGCAATTGCTAGAACAGCAATGTATGTGAGTAGGAATTTTTAGACATACAATATTATTGCTTCTCTACATGGTAATAATGAGGATGGCATGAATTCAAAACGAGGGAATCTGCTAAAAATATATTATAAACCCGCTCCAAGAGCGCTGAATTTTTAAATAATCTTTCTTATATTATAATGTTACATAAATTATATAAGAAAAAGTTAAAGAAAATGGTACCTATAAATACATTGGTACCTTATTTGTAAGGCAAAGTTAATGAACCAGAAATCAAGGGAAGAGTAGATATTCACGAATATTTGGCAGCGGCCCAAGTTAATTGTGTCATGTTGAAAAGAATTGGTGCAAAAATACAGACACACACACACAAAATTAACGATTTCGCTGAATGAACGTTTTACATGTCCACTCTTAAAATTTATAAAGAATTATTTATGTTGAAAGAAATGTTTACATCAGCATTAGCAAGGAAGGTTGTTCATTCTCTTGAGGTTGCACATAGTTTGTAAACAGGCTACATTTTTGTACATAAAGTTTGTAAACAATACTTGGATACTCTAATGTAGGAGTGATTTATCTGTTTTGTTAATTTTACATTTTCATGTTAGTCTATTCTAAATATTGTTTCAAAGATTAAACAAATACTGACTTACGAGGACATTAAACTGGCTTGTGAAAGAGGAAGAATCACTGAAGATGTAAATTACACATGATTTGTTGAAGAAAATATAATATTTTAGAAATTTTTAATGCAAGGGAACAAAATAAAAAAAAAAACTGTCCCAGCCAGAAGTCGAACCTGGATCTTCGAGTCCTGGCTGGGACAGTTAGATTTTTTATTCTGTTCCCTTGCACTAAAAATCATTGAAAATCAAAGTCCGCATGCGAATTCCACTACGTAAGAGCAGGTCGAGTTAAGCAGATTTCCCATGTTTCATTAAAGATGGACATGACTTGGAGAAAGTGAGTTATTTGATCTTAATAACCGGTGAGAGCATTGGCTTCAATAGGTGAAATCGCGAAGGCAAGCTATGGAATGTCTGGGAGGGAAGAGTGGGGGTATTGCTTTACCTTACAAGTTATACAATTTAATATTTATCACAATAAGCGATACATAGCAAAAATGACATAATATTATATAACAGAACAGGGCGTAATAATCTAAGGGTTGATCGCCCCTAAACCCGATCCTACCTATCTACCTATAACAGAACACAAATAATAGCAAAAAATAACATTTTTACACTTACTATGTTCAATAAAATTTTTCACAACACTAATTATAACGAAGATATTAAAATTATACATTACTCAGCCAAAAATAAATTTATACAACCGTTTTAAATATAAAGCCCAAACACATATTCTCCTTTTATATGCGGGGAAGTGCTTGCCAAATCCTCAAAGTTAAATTATTAAATTGTTTTCTTTACGAAGAATATAAAAGGAAATGATTGTTAGAAAATAATAATAAAATTAAATTTATTTAATTTTCTTCCTTATTATAAAGATGTGAAGGATATAAGGCTTTTTAACTTTAATCTCTTTCGACGCTCAGCCAACCATGCATCTGATTTCAGCCGCTAACAAACCCACCCAATGATAGCAGAAATAAGCTTAAATTTCGAATGCGAGAACAAGCATATATCAAATTTAGAACCGAACAAATATTTGGTTTTCCTATGAAGAATCGGTGAAGATCTGTTGAAATATTCCAAAAGTCGCGCAATACTACTAAAAAACAACAACTATTTCTTTAAGAAACATAGAATAAAAGGAGCTTTTGAAAAATAATATGTTGTACGATAAATTCAAGCTGAGCAAATTTTTTTTATAAGTAATTTATATAAGTATTATGTTGGTAGTTCATAAAATTAATTTGTTACATAAAAAACACATTGAATAACATTCTTATAAATGGAGATAAATAATAAACAAACATTTATACACGAACACTGTGAAAAAAATAATAGTGATTTTTTTTAATGTTAAATTGTTCATTTTAATTAATAATAATTAAATAATTTCGTGTTGTTGATCCCCGAAACTAAACCTCCCAAATCTACCATAAACGAACTGATTCTTTATTTTGAACTTCTAACTTCTGTAAACCAGTGCATAAGCAATTATTAGCATCTCATCATGGGTATTTATTTAAAAATAATTAGTTCTCTTTTATCAATTCCTTCATTCTAAAAAAGTTTTTTAACAATATAATACAACTTAAATAAAAACTATAAGCAGATATTTTTTTTATACACGGTTAGCAATATAAAATTAATTCAAAAAACATTTATTTATTTATATTTGTAAATTATCAAACTCATAACAGACAATAAGTAAACTGGCATACACAGTTCATAAGAATTTAAATGACCTTCATTTTTTGGTATCCGTATGGTTAGCAAAATATTTAAAAAAAAGAAACTAGAATTTGTGTTTGAGTTTCTATGTACAGTTCACGATTGGCTAGTCTCGAGCAATGAAAATAGTATAAATGGTTATAAAATGTAATTTTTTAGTTCTATAACATTTTGATGAAGGAATATGAAGGGTTGTAATTAAAATAATTATTTGATTGTTAGTGAATTAAAAGGAAACTCAGCGAACAAAACAAAGCTTTATTAGCAAGGCTCCCCTGTCAAAAGGTATATTGCAATTAGAATACGCTGACAATATTGTATCTTCTTACATATAATGGAGAGCTATGTATTTGAAAAAATCTATTGTATTTATGCATAATGTATGTTACCTCTATCCTAATGAGTTTCCATTTACTGAAAGCTTACTTTTCTAAAAGAGTGCATTCCAATGAGGTCATTTGAAAATAATAATAAAAAAACAAAACAAGGTTTTATTTCTATTCTTAAAGGTGTTTAACTTCCACGTTATTAATTTACATACTAAAATAGTAATTATCTGAACAAACGAAACGTGCCGTCAGACAAAGATATAACTGTCAAGGAACACTAGAAAGGAATTAGACGACCAATAACTGTGCAAATTAGTGACTTCTCGTACCGCTAGGAATTTGAATTATTTCTCGACAAACACTTAACTGCTCCTTACCATAATAGCGGCTGGATTCTTGCAGGAAAAGCAGGAACTGCGATAAGATATTCAACATAGTTTTCTCTAGAATGTGGAACAAACCACCCCCAAGTATTTCTTAATAGCGACATAAACATGAATTACATATTAATTTAGCAAAAGGCCAATTATATTGCGTTCCAACCTAATTAAATAAATAATTGATTATATATTTCAGAAAAAACCCAGCTCTGCGGGTTCAATTCCAACCTTGGGCTGGGTTATTATTCAAAAATAAAAGTTTACCTACAATAAATAAAAATAAAATAACAAGGTGTAATACAGTAATTTTTCTTTCTATATAATAGCTGGCTGGTGGATGTTCTCAATCAAAGGTGGGTGAAATAACTGAGAAGTTGGTCAGTAACCTCCACAGTTCAAACATATATTTTCAAAGCAGAGCACCTTCGAGACTAATGCAAAATCCTCAGTGCACAAAGTTGGTCGAGGTGGACTCACTCAGACCTCTCCAGAGTTCACCTCGACCGAATTAAGCTCTGCGTTAAGAATGAATAAAAGTGTGAACTGTGGGGGTTACTGAACACTTCTCGGTTATTTCACCTCCCTTGGAATACAGTAATTCCTATCGGCCAGATCGAGAAGACGGGCCTTAGAACTGGCCAAACATTGCCAGGATTAAATCGATAAAGAATTCTCCCGAAATCTCTCTGCCATCTCCTCATTCTCCAGCATGCTCTTCCATCTTCCCTCCTACTCTCTTCTTCCACCTTCCCTCCTACTCTCTTCTTCCACCTTCCCTCCTACTCTCTTTCACTCTGCGCCTCTCTCCTACTCCCCCTCCCACCCTTGGGACATATTACGTCTGAAAATAATCGTGAACATATTGCTGTTTGCTCCGCAAATATTTACTCAGCAGGGGAAGCTGTTGAAGAGCTTCCTTCCTTTTGGGATGGATAAAGGTGTACGGAACAGCTAATATTTTAGTATTTTTTTTTTTTTTTTTTAAGAAAAACATGTAGGATTTATTAAATGCACTTATTTTTATGTACAGCATTTGTGAATAGAAGAACAAATTCCACTGACATATATAAAATAAATTATAAAGTTAAAACGCCAGTCACGCAGAAGCTGCGTAATCCAAGTAGATTTACCGATGTTGCATCAAAGAGGGCAGAGTGGGGGAAGTAGTCTCCCATCGTCGTTATTCACTCCTTGAAAAACTTGTAGAACATAAAAATTTATAAATTACATTAAGAAATTACATTTCATACCTATAATGTTCCATAAGATTTTACGTAACAAATCATGTTACAGCAAAGGCAAAGAGTGAGGAGGTACTTAGCCATTGTAGTTCTACATAAAAATTACTTCCTCCACAAGCAGTTTTTTCAAGCATTTTTCGTACAAATTTTACAGAACACAACCATTAGGAAGTTATAAATATTATTCTTGTTGTGGTATTTAATCCCACTTTAATTTATAGACAATTGTACTTTTTCCACACAATTGTATTACACACCAAAAGTAATTGGAGTACGTTCCTAACAACTTTGGTAGCCCCGTAGAAAATTATGAGCTGAAAAATACAACAGCTGTGAGACAGACTTATCCTGTTCTTAATTCTTCTATTTGTTGTTTATGGCAAGCCTCCAGTCCTGTCGGCCCAATCGAACACTCCAACGAACTCTACTTTTCTTTTTGCATTTAAACTCTATGAAATACAAACGCGCACACTAACACATTATATATATATATATATATATATATATATATATATATATATATATATATATATATATATATATATATATATATATATATATATATATATATATATATATATATATATATATATATATATATATATATATATATATATATATATATATATATATATATATATATATATATATATATATATATATATATATATATATATATATATATATATATATATATATATATATATATATATATATATATATATATATATATATATATATATATATATATATATATATATATATATATATATATATATATATATATATATATATATATATATATATATATATATATATATATATATATATATATATATATATATATATATATATATATATATATATATATATATATATATATATATATATATATATATATATATATATATATATATATATATATATATATATATATATATATATATATATATATATATATATATATATATATATATATATATATATATATATATATATATATATATATATATATATATATATATATATATATATATATATANTATATATCACATTTTTCACATTTTTTTTTTTAATTTCTAGAATGGAAGTTATATTGCTAATAAATGATTCAGGCATATCCATAATAACATACAAAGGGTGGAGTGGTTTCGTACGCCAAAATTCCAGGGTTCGAATCCCAGTACTTCTAATAATTTTCTAAGCTATTTAATCCAATGTGCCTTACAATGGAGTGCTTCAGTCGCGGCGTAAGTTTACCAGAAAGAGTGTGATTACACTATCTTCCGCAGTAAGACGTAACCACAGGTGAGGAATAATGGTCTAACTACGCCACCTTGGATAGATGGAATCCGTCAGTCTGCAGGTGGCAACTCGCGACAAGCGCAGGTTAGGAGCATGAATAACTTCAACAAACCATTAGATGTATATCCGAATGTAATTGTGTCTGTAGGCAGTTATATATGTCACTGGTCTAGTCAAGCGAATATAGCTGAAGATATATCACACGGGTCTATAAAGCTAACCTAACACATATATAAGTCTATACGATATATTTATGGGTTGTGCTATTTAGCTCTATGTCATTTTTTATTTCTGATAGCTTTAATTATATATACACATAAAATTAAAGTTGGGAAAAATTAATAAACCGCCAAGGTTTATCAAATAACAAACAGCGCAACCAATTAACAGGCTTATTTGAAGAAGGGAGGCTTATTTACTGAAATAAAAAGGTATTTTTTTTTCGCATTTACAAATTGTTATGAACGCCCCCTTTATTATATGTCTTGGTTATGGAGTGGGAGGAGCCATTGTAAGTGTATTCTGACCCCCCGAGGCGCACTCAAGAGTATACTTGTTTGTTACCATGAATAATAATACCGTTATCTCCTGCTCCCCTCTACCGGAGGGTGAGATAATACCTCTTGGTTATACCGGAGAAACATTTGGTTAAGGTTAGAAGATGCAGGGGGAGGGCTGGAGAAGAGCCACCCCTCCTTAAGGGGGAAGGTGGAAGGAATTTGATACGACGTACTACTCAACTGAAATAAGGGTGGGTTTCCTGAATTATTTAAAGCTAATATCGAAAATATAAAAGCTTTTTTTTTTTTTTTTTTTTTTATGAAACAACGAGAAATAATAAATGATGATAGATCGTAGAAGTTTCCCAGAGAACCTGGATACCAAACTCTCCAAATGAAAAATGATCATTTATTTAAACATTTATAAAATATATATAAAACCCTCCTTCCAGCATGAAAATAATAACATTCAGAGCAAGCACACATTTATGAACTCAGTTATTTGCTAACGAACTTGCCCGGGCAAGATTTCAGCAAAATTAATTGGGTTTTGAAATAATTCTCTTAATTTCTGGAAATTCCGTACATAATAAATTTTCTTGGTAAATGGTTCGAGGTAAATTTCTGAGATTTTTTTTTCCTGTAGATTTCTGTAGAGGTGAGTACTCAAAATTCTACAGAAAGATGCAAGATTAAATTTTAAAATATTCATGTTGTATGCGGCACAATTAGGATATATTAACTATTTTTTTAAATATTAATTTAGCTGTAGTTTATTATCCCGTGCAAATTATAACAATTAATGCGAGGGAATAGAACAAAAATTTTGTCTGTCCCAGCCACAAGCGAACCTGGATCTCCTGCTTTCCGGGCCGGTATGATTCCATTAGACCCGGTACGAGCCAGATAACTTATTAAATTCCTAACACTGGTGTCGAGAGTCTAACCTCTGAAAAAGACGAATACATCGTCTTATGCTCGAAGGACCTGACATTGTCTAGCTATTTATCGACTCTCGTTATTTACTTTTTATTTTCATTTACAAATATTAATTTAGTTGTGGTTTATTATCCCACGTTAATTTTAAACAGCTAATGCGAGGGAATGGAATCTTTCTCGTGGGTTAGGCTCTCGCTAGTGTGCATGGGAATTTGACAAGTTATCTGGCTAGTCCCTGAGGTGCAAGTGGTAGCATTCGTGCCCGGAAAGCAGGAGATCCAGGTTCAAGTCCTGGCTGGGACAGACAGATTTTTGGTTCTACTCCCTCGCATTAATTGGTTAACTTTTTTTGTTTCACTTATGATGAAATGTTTTTTTGAAATCTAACTAAAATAATTAATATTTTGAATTATCCTTCCATCCGGAGAGTTTCCCGGATTTGAAATTTTTTCCGGAATTTGAAACGTTTAGAACAACTTCTTAAAGAAGGAATTATATATTTGATGTATGTATACTCGTATTTCTCATGTTACACTCTCATTACGCAGCTCCTGTCTAAAGGTATATATATATATATA
>KZ806922.1:905407-919500 GCA_000696205.2 Oncopeltus fasciatus | reverse complement strand
ATATATATATTTATGAATAATTCTGTCATAACCATTCTCTATTTATCTACAGTTTTTCCTAATTAAGCATGGCAAATGTTTATTTTTAACGTAACGAAGATCTTGCCCCTCCGAAGGCGAATCTGCTAAAGTGAATTAGGCCACTAATCAAACACACTTGCCAGTGTCACCGCTAATCAGACCGTCAAGTGCTCTCGATGTTAAGTGTTTGCGTTATCAGCTGGTTTACGAAAGTGCCGGGGACAAGTGGTCTGAATGGCCTGGCCGTAAAAGGCGGGAAGGATAAGGGAGGGGGGGGGGTCTGGGAGTGCACGTTCTGCGTGTAAACAGCCACAAAGACCTGATGTTTTTATGAATGGAGACAGAAACTGAATGAAGCCTAACGTGTGACTAGAGAACAAGATGGCCGAAAGCAATATGTGACACTCTTTAGTGAACTTAAAAATGAATATTATTGCAAATAATACGCTCTGTGAATTCCTAACTGAACTTGAAATTCAATCGAGACATTGAAATTTATGGGAAAAATAGGTAAATTTATTTTTTTTCCCCAAGCGACCATTGCAGTAACATATGAATAAACAATAACAATAATAATAAAGTCTGCTACACAGTAGCCGCGTAAACTAAGCAAATTCCTGAGCTTTACTATTGATGAACAGTTGTATCAACAATCCATATCATGTAATACACCATATCCCTTATCTTTTATGAACATAAAAATCTTTGTACAATTACTTTAATCCAAACTGAACATTACCACTGAGTCAATTTACTATTCTTTTTCTTTTACTGTTACTTGACATTTCAGCTAATTCCCAAGTCCTATTCATCATTTAACTATATATATAGGCTTCTTCAGGGCTGAAAAGAGAATGCTAAAACATGAAGAACTAAAACATTAAACGTTCGAAGAGGGGGGGTGGGGAGATATATGAAAATCGCTTAATTTTATAGTTACGAAAAAACTCTATGAGTAGATATTTTATTTGAGAATGTAACTTTAAANATATAATATATATAAAGTAAATTTCCCAATAAAAAGAACTAATTTTACTACTAAGTCGTAAAATTATTCTGGTTCAAATTTGCAGTTAAATCCTAAAATATGTCATTATTGATGAAGAAATTTGCAATGTAAAAAAAAAACTTTTTTTCATTAGACTTTTCCCGTTGTGATATTTTAGTAAAATTATTTAAATAAATTAAAATCTAGGTTCGTTTTACTTTTTTTTACATTTTATTTATTGTGTTAGGGTTCATGGAGGGAGGGGCTATCTACAGGTTGCTGTCCTATTCTAAAAATCCATGACTGATGATTTTAATTCAAAAATAAAAATTGACCTAGGTGGGATACGAACCCGCAGCGTCAGGATTGCAAGACCAGTATGGATCCTCTGAACTACCCTGGCGCCTCTCGTTTTGTTGAATAACGATTGAAATAATCATCTCATAAATAATAGAAGAATTATTGTGTGGGAATTAATTTGTAAATAATATTTTCGAAAGTATAAAGATGATAATATTTAATTCTAGTGTAGGATAGATTGAGGATGCCCTGCCTCAAGGAAATTTTGAATCATTTAAGACGGGTTTAATTTTGATTGACAGGATCCACACTTGGCCCCTGCGATCTTGTCAATCTTACTTAAAAAGCTTGTGTCCCTTGTCAATAGGTCAAATACGCCTACTCAGAAGTGAAGATTACTGTGGTGTATTGATTACTTCAACTCTGACCCAAACACCTAAATTTATATGACATTTTCCTCAGAGACTAAGCTCAGAAAATAGCTCTCAACTAAAAAAAAAAATAAAAATAAAAACGCTGAAAAAGTGAACAAGAAAGAATAATGAAGGAATTAACTTTACGGAAATTATTATTATCGCCAGCCAATGCACAAACTAAACAAGCACAAACACAATTAGTTAAAATGGAGAGCCTTTTGACCGTAGATATTATTATTAGATGATTTTAGTCGGGGTTCGGTCAAGGTAGATCCAAAAAAAATACAAATTAAAAAAAAAGTGTATTTTTTTAAAGATTATCTGCTAATGTTTCGGCTTACATTGTAAGCCATCTTCAGGACTCGAGGACATCCTCTCTCTCGTCTTCATGATAGGCAGGTGTGGTCAAATACTGTATTAATTTTTTTCAATAATTTTTTTTAATAGGTTGTTGTCTGCATGTTTTTAAATTTTCTTACATATCTTTCTACATTCATACTTTTGATATCACATTACATTATGACAATCCTATATTATAATATTGTAAATTATTATTGTATTCTCATGACATTGTATTTCTACAGCCCTGAAGATGGCTTACCAAGTAAGCCGAAACGTTAGCAAATAATCTCTAAAAAATACACTTTTCTTTTTAAATTTGTATTTTTTTGGATCTACCTTGGCCGAACCCCAACTAAAAACATCTAAAAAACACAATTAGGTGCCTATATTAGAGTATACATACATATTAGAGTATATGTATGTACTCACAGGTACATATGTATGTATATTAATTTTGTGTAAAAGTAAAAATAGAATTAATTAAAGAACTGTTTTTAAAACATGTAAAAAAAATGCATCATGTTTGAAGCATTCAATTTTAAATTTATTTAAATCGGTTTGGTGGGAATATAAAAAGTTTCAGTGATTTGGAATGATACATTGCAATGTATGGCTTCAATAAATAAAAATCATATTTTTTTTTTCACAAGTAAAAGAGTCTGTTATTCTGGAGTAGCTTGCGCTATGCAAATTTGTCAGGCTTCATTAAAGGGGGACACTGATAAGAGTAAGTGAGTAATTAGATCTTAAGTGATAAGGAAGGTAATGAGGATAGAAGATAAGATCGATATTACTGGCTCGACTAGCTCTTGACTGTCCAAAAGAAAAGAGAATGAGAAGCGCACAACACTCAATATTTTGAAACATCATTTTTTTTTTTTTTAAATGGAGAGTTTTTTTACCGTAGATATTATTCTTAGATGATTTTAATTGGGGTTCGGTAAAGGTAGATCCAAAAAAATACAAATTAAAAAAAAAAGTATTTTTTTAAAAGACTATGTGCCAACGTTTCAGCTTACATTGTAAACCATATTCAGGGCTGCCTATCATGAAGACGAGAGAGGACGTCCTGTCCCTAAGTTCACATTCCATGACTTTAAAAAAAAAATACATTTTTTAAAAATTTGAATTATAAGCTTGCCCAAAGGCAGGGGTGTTTGGAATAGGATGTCGACCTTCCTTGAGGAGAGGTTGCATGACAGTCTATATATATATATTTCATATATATAAAAAGGGGTACAAAATGGCGTAAAAGATATTACCCAAATTAGAAATTAATGGCCTTCTTCATGGTAATAGTTGTGTTTATTTTATTTTAAAAATCATTTAAATCAAAAATATAGCAAAGCTGTCATAACTAATATATTTTGCAATATACCAGAAAATATTTAATAGTAGAAAATGTACAAATTCAAAAGAACATCATTTTTTATAAATTTCTTTCTGAATACATGTAGGTAATTGCTCTCTACAGGTCAGGACCCTATTCTAAGCACCCATGGCACTGTTTAAGCTTTTATTTCTTGATAAAAGAGTTCTCCTAGTGGGACATGAACGCGATGCACCCGAGCAGTACATTTAAAACCAAATTTATATATGCAGTTAATATAAGCGGCAATGGCAGGTGAAATCGTTGAAAAAGAAAAGATGCAAATATTGTATTTCTTGCGGTAATTATGTTATATTTTATTATGATCAAAAAATATATACAAAAATTATATATTTGTATATAGTAATCAAGAACAGGTGGGATAGAGAGTGCACTGAACACCCAAAAAGAAAATATCACAAAGAGTAAAATTTTCGGGGATTCCAGCCCCTTCGTCAGTGAGGAGTTGTGAAGAGAGACTGGTGTTTCTTGCCTATATGTGAGAGTCCCGTCTCTTTTCCACTCCTCACTGACGAAGGGCAAGAAATCCACGAAAATATTACTCCTTGTGATATTTTCTTTTTGGGTATTCAGTGCACTCTCTATCCCACCTGTTCTTGATTACCGAATACCACAGCCCCAAGTGTATGCACAACATTTCGAACGGACCATATGTTTTGCTTGTCCCAACTCGGTGAAGAATGGAAGAATGAGTGTTTTGTGTTTTGCCGCTTCAAGGTGCCAACGTGAGTAAAACGTATGATTTCCTTTTGGTAGGGGTGAGGGGGAGGGGGATCTTTTAAAAAACGGGACTAAGAGAAGAGATGGGTGGAGGGAGGGGAGTGTGAGAGAGATATTCCAATAGGGAAAACGTAATAGAAAAGGACAGATTGACAAGGCGATGACTTTACGACAGGGGGGTCATAAAGGGTAGGCAAGTAAAAGTTGCTTTAATTAGTTCCTCTTTTACCCCGGTCTTATTTCATCTTACCTCCTGAGGGGTCTTTACGTCCTCTGAAGAAAGGCTTTATGTTGACAATTATTCCCCTTCACTGGTATTTTTATTCCATCGAAAGAAGAGATAAAAGAGTCAGGGCGGAGGTTGTTAAAAGTAGTAGTAGAAGGCTGTGCTCAATAATCAAGACCATTACCCGTGGGTAATAAATACATAGCTTTGCACGAACGTAATTGTATTGCTTATAGAGCAGAAGAAAAATTTAATTAGCTCAAGTATAGAGGCTTCGATGGAGAAATAGAGAAAGGCTATGAAGTAGGAATGATGAACGACAGGGGTACAAAAATGGCGTAAAAGATATTTCCCAAATTAGAAATTAATGGCCTTCTTTATGGTAATAGTTGAGTTTATATTATTTTAAAAATCATTTAAATCAGAAATATAAAGTACCTGTCATAATTAATATATTATGCAATATACCTGAAAAAATTTAATAGTAGAAAATTAATTCAAAAGAACATAATTTTTCATAAATTTCTTTCTGAATACATGTAGGTAATTGCTGTCTATAGGTCAGGACCTTATTCCAAGCACCCATGGCACTGGTTAAGCTTTTATTTATTGATAAAAGAGTTCTCCTAGTGGGACATGAACGCGATGCACCCTAGCAGTACTTTAAAAACCAAATTTATATATGCAGTTAATATAAGCGGCAATGGCAGGTGAAATCGCTGAAAAAGAAAGGATAAAAATATTGTATTTCTTGCGGTATTGAATCCCACATTAATTTTATACAATCAATTCAAGGGAATAGAATTAAAAAATCATACTATTCAGCCGGGACACGAACCCGGATCTTCTGCTTTTCAGGCGGGCATGCTATCCATTGCACCACCGAGGCTAACCAAATGATTTATTCTAATCCCTGCACTCAACTGGGAGTCTAAACCTCCGAGTAAGACGAATATGTCGTCTAATGCTCGAAAGAGCTAACATTTTCTGCTATTTATTAAACTTTTTTTTTGTTGCTGGCTAGCCTCAGTGGGGCAATGCATAGCATTCCTGCCTGGAAAGCAGGAATTCCGGTTTCGGGTCCCGGCTGAGATAGTAACTTTTTTTTAAATTCAATTCCCTAGCATTTATTGTATAAAATTAATGTGGGATTAAATACAAAAACAAATACAATATTTAAAACAAATAAATTAAAAGAGAAAAACAAAACAAGAGCCTAATAAATAGCTGACAATTTTAGCTCCTTCGAGCATAAGACGATATATTTGTCTTACTCTTGCTAGATTGCTGGGAATTTAATAAGTTATCTAGCACGTCCCGGTGGTATAATGGTTAGCATTCGTGCCCGGAATGCAGGAGATCAAAGTTGGACTCCCGGCTGAGGTAGTAAGATTTTTTCATTCTATTCCCTTGCATTTTTTGTATAAAACTATACAAAATTTAATCTACTCACTTGTTTTATTTAACGGCAGTCCATGAAAACTGAAAATATAGGTAATCCTACCTATAATTGGTCGAAAGTGATCAAATTAACTATAATAATCCTATTAATTATTTTAATATATATTAATCAATTACCTCTGAAAATAATTTTTGTTATAATTAATTACTGCTATTGCATACTCTAATTTGCCATATTAAATCACCATATATCATAATATAAAATTATATATCACTGAATGGCGGACAGAAGGTAAACAAAGCCATATACAGGAATGTTAATGATAATGGACACCTTATCCTTCATACTTAATAAATGCTCGAGTTGCTTCAGTGGCTGTAGAATTTAATACCTTAAAATTACAAGAGATTCCTAGGACACTGTTTTTTTCTTTAAACAAATAACTCAACTTAGGCTTTTTCTAAGAGAACGAATGGGATCTAACATGCTTAGAAAATATTTTAAGGGTCCTTTAAGTATGGGTAAGTATTAAATAGATTAAAATATATACAGTCCTTTGAAATCTTGAATTTGATAAAACATTTATTTTTAAATGGATATGTCTACTTGAGAATATCCTTAAATAGACCTTAGGTTCATTAATTCATCCCTATAAGAAGCGCAGGCCGTCGAAGCTAGCTATGTAGAGGAGAATAGGAGGGCGTTTGATGTTTTTTTGTTTATTTTTTAAAAATAATTTGGGCCAATCACAGCTCACTTAGTTTCCTGTTTCGCTTAGTTTCCTCAAGGTACTTATGAGGCCTCCTGTCTAAATTTTTTATCGATTTGTGTTCTCTTACTTTTTGAAAGTTCTTTTCTATAAATTTTTATTTTATATTTTCTAAATTATGTTTTCTGTTTTCTTTTTGTTTCTACATTTTATTTTTTTTCATTTTATATATCTTATATATGTACTCTTTCCCTTACAATTATTAAAATGTATCATTATACAAGAGAAATTATATACTATTGAATGCGCGTCAGGCTGTGTACACATACTACGCTCCTATTTATACTTCAAATGTTATACAATTATAGAGAATTTTTAGTGCAAGGGAACAGAATAAAAAATCTAACTGTCCCAGCCAGGATTCGAACCTGGATCCCCTGCTATCCGGGCCGGTGCATTAGCCACTTATGCTACCGGAACAGGTCAGATAAGTTATTAAATTCCCCGCACTAGTGTCGAGAGTCCAACCTCCGAGGCCGACGAATATATCGCTCACGCTCGGAGGAGCTGACATTGTCAAGCTGTTTAAATGACTCTACTTAATTTATTTTTAATTTTAATTTTATAAATATTATTTAATTTGTGGTATTTAATCCCACGTAAATTATTCTGTTCCCTTGCACTAAAAATTCTCTAAATTTACGTGGGATTAAATACCACAAATTAAATAATATTTATAAAGTTATACAATTATATTTTTCACCAATATTAATCCGAACTTTTTTTTTTTTTTAAACGCTTGAAATATTGGAGATATGGAAAATCTGCTAAATGTTATACGACTTATTACATAATTACCAGCAAAACAATTTTTTTTTTTATATGTAAAAGTCAATCTCTCATATCTGTTGATATTTTATTAAAAGCAGTATATCATGAACTAAATCACTAGAAGTTTGCAGATAATAATTGGTAATAGAAGTAGAAAATTGTGTTAAACTTTACACATAATTTTTTTAAAACAATAAAAATCATTTTATACTACATTCTGTTCATTAAAAAAATTTGCAATTTGATATTACTAAATTTATATTTCCTTAGGAGATGCCATGTGGGTATATCTTTATGATGGGTGGTAAAGAATTATTCTCAGAGTCAGTCTTCGGTGGACGAAATCTCCGCAGAATATGCACCTGAGGATGTCATACGAGTGAAAGAAAGTTATTACCATGGAAATACAAGAATTTTTACCATCCATTTAAAATTTTTCATTTAAAATATAAGATATAAAAATGTATTTCTGTATTTTTTTTTTTTTTTAATTTTGCCTTTGGAACAAAATAAAGTTACATGTTAAATTAGTTAAAATCAAAATTCTTACTTCACTCTGATATTTTATTATTTAAATGGAGTTCAAACTAATAGTTAAAATATATAAAATTATATTTATTTTATTTTACTCTACTAGTTTAGCTTCCAATACTAAAGTCTCTTCAGCAGCTTAAATAATTTTATAAAAAAATCATAATTAAAAATTAAATTTGGTAAAGCTAAGCTATTTTCATTGATCAGGAATAGCTACCGAACCTTGATTGAGATAAGATGTCTCACCGAGCGGCCCTCATCAGAAGCCAGACGCCAGCTGATAAGACAAGCAGACAGACACATGTGTTCCGAGACAGTGTTAGAGGTGGAGATCAATCCTCTTTGAGCTACTTGGCCCAGCCTTGACCACGGGCCGCCCAGAACGGATATAGACCATCCATCTGGACGGGAATAGACACTGTCCGACCCTCCAGGCCTAGGTGATCCTGCCAGATCTGGCCACCACCTTGACTCCAAAGGGAATCGCGCTGGAAATATCGGATGAATGACGGCCGATAGATGTGTGAGACATGTTTGAAGTATAATGAGAAGAAGAGAATTCACTTTCTATCGGGGCGGAGGCATCGTAATACAAACAGATTTCTCATTTTTCGTTTATGACTCCCTTAAATAAATAAATGTAGATGATGAAATGTATCTTACAAGTCGGCAGGGATAATAAAGGGTGAGAAATTTATTATAGAAAAATTATCTTCTTTTCAAGTTCGGAAATAAATAAATAAATAAAGTCTGAATAAATAACTTCAAACTGGAGAATAATCCACACTATCGCTACTTACATTCTAAGGAAAACTGGCCATGAAGGGGGAAAGATTCTCCACCTTCAGGAATACAAAGAGATAAAATAGAAAATTCAAATCTGAAGGTTAAATTGTAGGAAAATTTACAATAATGATTTACCAGAAGGCTAGTAAATGAAAATATATGCTGTAAAAATTTACGGAAAAAAAAAC
The DNA here is from genome assembly GCA_000696205.2 of Oncopeltus fasciatus. Classification (NCBI taxonomy): domain Eukaryota; kingdom Metazoa; phylum Arthropoda; class Insecta; order Hemiptera; family Lygaeidae; genus Oncopeltus; species Oncopeltus fasciatus. The sequence continues at coordinate 910,647 of KZ806922.1, read as the reverse complement.
ACACATAAAATGTCACTCAAAATACGAAAAAATAAATAAATAAATTTCTTATTTTAAGATTGGGTTTGAACGAAATCCGCCCACAAAATTCAGAAAGAAATGAATTTATGTATTTTTTATATGTATGAAAACATATACATCAGGTAAATATGAAAAAAATAAAGATAAGAAAAATATAGCCTGTCCAAGTTTGACATGGTTGGAAGTTCGTTGGCCGTCGAGTGTTATGTTGGGGAAATTAGTCAGGGTTTCGGCCAGGATCGGGAAAATAAAATACTCCAAAACTGTTGGGTAATTATTTTATTATTGCCGATCTTTCAACCTAACTTGTAAGTCATCATCAGGGCGATAATGATCTCTGGAGAGATCTCCGATGGAGGTTTATGGTCACATCTCAGAGTCAAGAGTTTAATTGTTCAGTTAAGACTAATTTTCCCAGCATAACCTGTCTCATAAGATAAAAAAAGGACTGTAAATAGTAGAACCACTAACTTTAGCTAGACTGGCCGAGAAGGAGCGAGAGTAAAACGTAAGTGCATTCCGTAAAAATGTTATAAAACATAATAAGGAAGAAAAACTACTAAAGTTTGCAAATATGTTTCTTTATTTTACGAGTTGCGGGCGCTTGTTAGACAGCTTACAGATATATATTGAATGTAGCACACTTAGTATGGTAGCTGCTCCTAACAAGGAACAGTGATAGCGGATGATGGGAATATGGAACGTAACAGTGAGGACATAACAGTGAGCGACAGAAGATCTGAGTCACTGCTAGTTGAGGTTTCTCATGTTTACAGTGGAAACGTGACTCGCCTGCAGAGACGGATCTTGATGGGTGACTGAGATTTAGCGACTGACTGTCTGACTTCGGTGCATTCCAACACAGGCATATCCCTCGGCCATCTTGACTGTCACGAAGGGCTGAGCAAACCGTGCAGAATATACAATTTGAGAATGACTATCAAGTAGTAGGTATTGATTCATTAGTTCTCCAAAATTAGTAATCCAGGAGCTGTTGAAATTTGGTATATTTACCAAATTACATTTTTTTTTTAATAGACAGAGATAACAGTTTATAACTAAGTTGATAATAGGATTCGGAAAAAACAATGAGTGTAAAAGTAAAAACGCTTTCAGACAGATTCTGACTAGTAGAGAGAAAAGAGAGTGGGAATAGGTCAACCTCTGCAGTTACATTCAGAAATATCTTCTTTAATATGCATTTATCTTAAAAAATACAACAAAGCATAAATAAAAATAAAAATCTAAATGTTGCAATTGTATATTTTAACTGTAGTAGAGCCTACCCCACCTTATATTTTTCATTCTTAAATATGTTACTTAATTTTAGTGATTCGTAAAAATTTTACTGAATATAAAAGTTTATAATCCTTAGATAATATTTTTAATTATTTAATAATGACTAAATTTTGCTCTTCTATAAACCCCTTCGCTTTACCTCGACCGGTTTCAGTCATAACAAACTCAATAGCGAGTCTGGGTAAAACATACCCAGGCACACACACATTTATTATACATATTATGCAGTTATAGCCATATATAAGTATACATACATACAACGCATCACGGTACCAGTAAAAATAGTTTCTATCAACTTACACAAAAATCGGCAAAAATCCGAAAAGTGCAATGAATGTAAAAGGCAAGCTTGCTAAGATTTTTTCTCTAGTCCTACGAGCAAAGGATGAGAAAGCCATGCAATGCCCCACTTGGGGTTCGGTCAAGGTAGATCCAAAAAATACAATTTAGAAAAATGTGTATTTTTGATTTGTCAAGGTAACGCTGCAATGTATGATCTACGAGAACAAACTATTAATAAAATACTACTGTATTCTATGGACACAAATAATTACTAAATTACTATTTCTAAGTACGAGCCTTCGAAGACAAAGGAGAAACAGGTCTGCCTGTCAATGGTCGCGCTCAACCAAACGGGAGGGTAGTAGAGAACTATCTCAACCCTAGAGTTATTCTTAAATATTCAAAACATTATCTCATTTCAGTCAAGTACCACTATAAAAGTCCTACATACAAGGGCTGCGTAAACAGTTCTTTTTCAAGTATCATAAAAGAAAGTAATAAAAGATTTAGAAAAAAAAGTAGAAAATGAAAAGGAGGAAAAAAGATTAGCTAATAACCTTCATGGTTACAATTTATAAATATTATTTTAGTTGTGGTTTATTATCCCAAGTAAATTTTAAACAATTAATGGGAGGGAAGAGAATAAAAATCTATCTGTCCCAGCCAGGACTCGAACCTGGATCTTGGATGTTTCTTCATGGTTACACTTTATCTGCATTATTTCTTATGCTTATTATTCTTATTTATTTTATCCATACTTTTTTCTGATATACTTGCAAAAAGTTACATAGTAAAGACATTATAAAATTAAACTTTAGGCCTATTAAGTTCTATAAAAATTATCTAATGCACATACTAAACGAGCTGGATGTTAAAGACTTTCAATTTGGTCTCTCTCTCTCTCTCTCTCTCTCTCTCTCTTCTCTTTCACACACTCTCTCTCTCCCTCTCTCCTCTCTCTCTGAAATCAATCTTAACCGATCATATATTAATGAACTATTCTATTCTACTCTTTTCAGTTTGGCCATATCACCAAAACTTTGGCATGGCGCTTGACTTGTACCACAAGAGAGCTTTACTGCGGCACCTAAGACTTAGCAGGGCGGTAGGAATGCCACAGAGCATGACCCTCAACTGACCCCGGTTTCCCAGGACTTAATAGCTCGGCAAACAACACCAGTTAGTTCCTATTGCCTGCTGGGGAGAGGGCGTCAATAGTCGGGGGTGAAGAGGTGAACCGGATAACCATTCTTTTTTTTTCCTTTTTTTTTTTTTCTTTCTTACCCTCTTTATTTATTTAGGTACAAGTATTAATCACCCATTGGCAGACAGGTTAGGGGAAAAAAGACCTTATTTCATTAAATGTAATTTTTAATACTTGAAGGTATTTACAAAGATTGGCTAACATTGAAAACTTAATACTAAACTAATTCTAACATATAAATAACTTGAAACTTCGAATATATACAATGTAAGAATGTGACAATTTTAGGTATAGTCAGTTTGGATGAGAAGGTCAAGGAGTATTTCGTTGGCGTCGTCCACGGACCACCTCTTAGGGAGTATAGGAGGGCATACTGCATTGAAGAGTGGATTCATACAGTGAAGGTATCGGATAACCATTTGATACCCATATACCTTATATATAAAACCCCCCTCCCCATTCTTTGTCTGTACTATTAGTTCCTAAGTTCTTTAGCAGGGTGCACTCTGGGCTTGGCAGAGAAGGCAGAGGTCTGTACTGGCGTCGCCCTTTGTATGAAAATGTACAACGCAACCACCCCCCCCCCCCCCCTAAATCCCAATAATAAAATCCGACAGATTCCAAGTGACAACTCATCTAAGGGAGTTTACTCGTAAGGAAGTGAGGCGGTCACAGATCTTTATACAGGTTTATAAGTACAGTCAACCAAAAATATATCTTTTTTAAAATACTCATATCAGTTAAAGCATTTAATCATATGTAAATAATCTAAAAGGTTATTTCCACCTCCAATGAATATAGAACTATCATACCTTCTCCTTTAGATTACAACTAATCCCTGCTACAACCAATACCTGAAATAATGGACTCTGACCCTTATAATTCGCGCGTTTGACAGACCTTACCGCCGACAAAGCGACCGTTACAGCTAAACCTGACGCATCCGACTAACCCACAGAATACAAACGCAGTTGAATACAGACAGTGACAGTGTACAAATGTATTCAGCCAGAAGATAGACAATGTCCGAAAGCGCTCGCCAACGGAAGATGGTTTGCAGAAACCAATGAAGACGGATAATTTTATACAATTATGCAAGAGAATAGAATAAAAAATGGTATATATCCCCTCAGCCTGGGGTTCGTGTCCCGTCTGAGGTAGTAAGATTTTTTATTCTATTCCCTTGCATTTATCGAAGAAAAATAAATATATTATACAATTATAATATATAGCACTATTTTAATTGATGTGAATGGGGAGAATGAGGTGAAGGATGGGAAACTGGAGCGTTCTAAAGTCCAATATCCCCACTGGTGTGAGGTGGGGGGGGGGGGATTATCTTATTAACCTAAACAAGACAAGTTGATTGTGATGCCATCTATTTTTTGTGGTCCCTGTCTTTGGCATTTTTAAAATTCAGCATTATTTTTCATTTTTCACATTATCCATATTATATGAGAAAAAATGTATGCTAACAATGTTTTTTTGGACATTTATATCATATTTTTACATAAAGAACTGGTAATGTATCATTTAATTCTCTGTTCCCTTCATGCAGTATACGTGCTCACTTAGATAGAATTCCGAAACCTGCTGAAAGCACTGCAGAAAGACTCTCGAAAATCCGTAGAGGCGGTGTCTTTGTGAGTCAGCCACTGGGAGGTGAGCAACAGACATAATTTATGTTAAGCGAGTCGCCTCTACCGGCTGGACTAACACCTCCTCAAGATTGACTCCTGAAGAATGGAGGGAGAGGGGCGTCCTAAACTCTGGCAGTCCTGAACTCATTTTCTGTAAGTGATACGAAAGTGAAGGCAATTTAATGGCGGAGGGAGAACACCCTCTCAAAGAGGTGGAGATTTACATTTTAATTTAATTTATTAACATAATTAATTAGTTTTGTTCTTTGCCTGAAAAAAAATAAACAAAAACATTGACAACTAAAAGCATTGGGCGAAATTGAATAAATATATATATTTTGTAGTTTAAGGATTAAATTGAACCAGTGGAGCACAAGAGAAGCCCAAGGAATCCGTTTGGAACCCCTAGAGGGTTCGAGTCTCTCCCTGAGAATAAATATATCCACTTCAATGTGTTTTTGAAAATGTTGGTTCCAGAAGGTATCTCCTACTCTCATACCATATGCCAAATGTAATAATAAGCCGTCTTCGTTAAAATTTCTGTACACTTTCTCAAGATAGATAAGACCTCTCACACTTGTTGCATTAACTAAACAATGCAATAGGAAGACACATTGCTTGACGACCTTGCAAGACAATGTTAAATGATATTCAAATGATATCTTAAATATTTCTTTTTTTGTGTTATTTGTTTAAATTTTTTTTTATCATAAAAGATTCTACATTCTTATAATCTGTAAAACTTTAATATAAATATATACACACTATATATATATATATTACACTTTATCTGC
>KZ806922.1:871521-883061 GCA_000696205.2 Oncopeltus fasciatus | reverse complement strand
GGCTTACAATGCAAGCCGAAATGTCGGCAGTTAATAGAAAAAAAATTTTTTTTTTAAATCTATTTAAAAATTAAAAATGTACCAACCTTGTCCGAACCCCCCACAAATCCTCTACAAACTTATATTCAAAGTTTTTCAAAGAGCTTACAAAAATGTTATCGCTTGATAAAAATTAAGGAAATACATATAAAACAATGTTTTGTTAGTTATTTTTCATATTAAACTCAGATGGGGAGGTACAGAGGTTTTTGCTCCATCTATATGTAGTCCCAGATATATATTCTGGCACGCGTAATTTCATATAATGACCGACAAGCGATCAAACAGTCGGTATAATTAGTGTATTTAAAAAAAAAAACACCACAGAGGGCGAACATTAATCATTAGGGAACTATGAAGATTTATCCTGAACAACTCGCTCACAGATTTCGTTCTCTTTGACGAGTGATTGGTATGACGCAGCGGGCGCAAACAAGTCTTGCAGTAAATAAAACAGCCTACGTGTGTAAGTAAAGAAGTGTAGCTCTGCATAAAAGAAGGGAGTTGGACAAACACATAAAGTGCAGCACGCCGTCAGACATTCCGACGTACGAGGGGGTCCGAGCCACCCTTCGGCTCTTTAAGCGAGATTTAAGACGCCAATAAAAATGGTGGATTTATTCAGTTTGCTATAGCTGTCTCCCAAACTCCCCCCCCCCTCAGTTGGAATGTCCCCAAGTCACTCCCGCCTCCTTGCACCTCACATGCAAGTCATTCACCTTTTTTTTTTTCTTTTTTTCTATATCTTTATTTTACTTATTTATTTATGACGTATGCACTAATCAGCAAGAAACATCTGAAGAAACAGGAAAAACATTTGAATTGAACATAAACCAAGGCACTACTTAAACTTCATTTTCTTTTTCTTTAGGTAAATAATCTAAAAGGTTATTTCCACCACAAGTGAATATAGAACTGTCATAACCTTCCATTGTCCGTCTTCATTGGTTTCTGCAAACCATCCTCCGCTTGCTCAACAGTTGAATACAGACAGTGACAGTGAACAAATGTATTCGACCACGAAGATGGACAATGTCCGAAAGCGCTCGCCAACAGAAGATGGTTTGCAGAAACCAATGAAGACGGACAATGGAAGGTATGACAGTTCTTTTTCTTTCATAACGAACTTATTAAGAAAATTGTTTTTAGGTTAAAAAAAAAATGACAAGCAGAAACTTGCTTGATTAGAATTAGACTTCCAACGTATAAATACAAATAATATGTACGTAGTGCGTAGAGAATTCTAGCAGGGGAAAAAAGGCAAATTTTTAAAATCCTACTTAAAACTCTTTTTTTTCTCTCGCAATATCGTTACAGAACACCAATGTTACAAAATTAATTAATTAAAATTAAGTTTTCCTCTTAACAATAATTTTTTTTATAATTCAAATACATTTAGCACATCCTGTAAATAAAATTACAATTTGAAAATTGCTCACGATGAGTTGCCAATTTGCTGAGAAAAAACTATGATGATAAAGATACAAAAAAATTATATACATAGTAAATTATAACAAGTGAGAGAAAGAGTGTAGTGAACAGACAGAAAGAAAAAATTACTATGAGTAAATTCTCCCAGAAATTTTTACTCATTGTATTTTGTATTTTTTTCTTTTTGTGTGTTCACTATACTCTTTCTCCCACATGTTCTTATTTATTATATAAATCGCAGCCCCAAGTGTTTATTTATATATATATATATATATATATATATATATATATATATACAAGAGATTATGGCCCCTCCAATTTTAAACTAATTTTAAAGAGAAGGGAGGACTGTACAGAGGGATGTGAGAGCCGCCATACGATTGGGTGCGGGTCGACTAAACGGACGACTAAACACCCTGACGGTTCCAGACACTGGCTTGAACAAGCGACAATATTAGCCTATTTAACTGGCCGTGTAAACAGCTACGATAGCCAGGGCACGCGAGGGTCTGGCCCCAGTCCCGACCATTGCTAACCCCTCCTGATGAGGGTATTACACGAGCACGAAACGAGAATTTCAACAAGGGTATAAGTAATCATTCCCTGGTTCCTCATCGAACAATTATCAGCTGCATTCTATACTTAAACTTATATTGGAGTAACTCTAAGTTTACTTATATAAAACACGAAACAATAAACATTTAAAAACATACAGATCGTTATTAAAAAACGCTCGAGAAATTATTGAGGGTTTCGGTAAGGATCAGAAAAATAAAATACTCAAAAATTAGTGGGTGATTATTTTATTATTGCCAGCGTTTCGACTTAACTTGTAAGTCTTCATCAGGGCGATATTGGTATCTGGAGAGATCTCCGAGGAAAGTTTATGGTCACATCTAAGAGTGCAGAATTAAACTCAAGAGAACTAACTAAAGAAAATAGAGATAACTTGTTTAGTTCTGCACTCTGTGATGTGACCATCAACCTCCCTCGGTGGTCTCTTCATGCATTATTATAACTCAAAAGTTAAATCGAAATAGCGAAATACAACATATATTTAACAGAAAAAAAACAATAATAATATCGCAAGCCAAATGAAGAAAGAAAGTATAGGTCAGATTTTCAAGGTGAAATATAAAGGTTAATAAAAATAAGGAAAAAAAAAAAAAAAAACCTCTACCCATTGGAAGGCTAAGAACAGTTCTTCACTTCTCATAATTAAAAATATTAAAATTAGAAATAATTACACTTAAATAATATAATTCTGTAAAATAAAGTGATAAAACAAATAAATATAAAAGTAAACATATGGGTCTAATTGAAAACTCATTATTTCTCCGCGGCATTTAAGTGACGTCATAACATATCAATTATTAACCAAAAAAAAAACGCTACAATAACAAATATAAATTGCAGGCTGACTACGTCAATGCTCGAAAGGAATCCTTTACTGATAAATGGAAAACTTCCTTATAATTTGATAGAAATTAAATTTGATGGTAAAGTGATAATCAGCTGAGTGTTTCATCACTTTAAATTATAGTCGTATTTATCACTTAAATTTATAAAAATAATAAAAAGTGTTTAATTTTTTTTTAGAAGGACAAACTTTTATTCGGGATATAAAAAAGAAAATAGAATAAAATTTCGTAAAGTAAATAAATTGAGTTTTAATTAAAATTGTGATTTCAAGAGTAGGTCTTGAATTCAACAAGAGAATTTAGTGCATTTTATTGAAAATCTAAAAAATATTTGAATACATGTAATTACTTGAAAATTAAGAGCCAGCCCTTGATATTCGAAGAAGAAATTGTCATTAATTTTTTTTTTTTTCCAAAAAATAGACTAAATACTTAGTTATTTAGTTCTTAAAAAAAAAAGCTTTATGGTACTAAGAAAATATATCGTTCTATCTTAAATGCTAAAAAAAAAAAAAAAAAAAAAAAAAAAAAAAAAAAAAAAAAAAAAAAAAAAAAAAANAAAAAAAATATTGTTCTCAGCCAAGTTACACTAAATAGCGTCATTCCTCATCAACCACTAGATAAATTAAAGAATTGTTTAGTAATGCTAGATATATTTAGTAATGGTGAGACAGTGGGAAGTTCATTTTAAGGGTAAGAAAATATTAATCTTATGGTTTCCCGAAAAAAATATTGGAAAGCTGACCAAATAAATGGTTATATTTTGTATTTTCGTCAGTAGAGTTTTACTGAACACGACCTGCATAATCTAAAATAAGATAAAAACTTGTCCACTTTGAGAAAACATAAAGAATTCAGTATTTCTCAATGAATGTTTTTATATTTGACGAGTAACTGAATTTAAATTATCAATTATCAAATTGACATATTTTTTAAGTGTGTTACAGATATACGTATGTGTACTAGATAAAACTCATGAAAACGTTTTTAAATAGCAATAAAATCCAATAGCTTGCAACACTGGGTCATGAGTTATCAAAATGATAAGAGATGTCGACTGGTAATGCTAAAACCGAGGTAATGTCAAAAGATAGTAAACAAAAGCTTTGAAAAGTGTTGTGCAATTCGTCAGTTTTTTATTTATTTAGTGAACATCAAATAACAGCCAAAAAAAAAGTTGATAATTTTGGAACTTCTTGAAAGAAACCCTCGTATTTAGGTCGTTCTGATTTTCAAAATGCATCCATGCTACGCAGATGTCTTTCGAATTTGCAACTAACACACACATATACACGTTTTGTTTGTTTTTTTTGTTTTTTTAAAAATATTATCACAATCCATTTTTGAATGTTTCTATTGAAGTCCTGTATTCGAGAATTGATAAATAAATAAAAAGTAAGAGCTCCTTAATATCATTCGTAAAACAAACGATGGCTTAAAGCGAATTACAATTTAGATATTTTTATATACACTTTATACTTATGTATTATCTACTATACACAGATGGAAAAAGATTAGATTTAACTTAGACTGATACTATTAATACGAGTATGTATTATGGGAAAATTTAAAATAAAATAAAATTTAAAATAAAATTGTAAGTTGAATTTTAATTTTGACTATATTTGCTTTTAATTTTAGGTGTAAGATTTAGTTTATGAATGTATTGGGTTTTAGGTTTAATTGAGTGTGTGTGTGTGTGGATGGTTAAGGTGTGTATTTATGTATGTAATGTATGAATATGGATATAATTAGAAATAAGTGTGAATATTGAACATGGGATTTTAAACAAAAACTTTCTATTGTTTTTATAATTGTGTTAAAGACAAGGGAAGCCGGTGTAGGCGGCGTGAGGACAAGGTACTGGTGTACGGAAAGGGGCCAATTTAAGGATGGTATCTGTTTCCTTTGTCTTGGGAAGGGTAGAAGACTCACTTGGAAATCAGTATAGAACCTTCTAGACCTGCCTCACTACTTCCACGAATTTAAGTAAGCTCACCCGCGGCCCCCCGAGTCCGTGATAAGTTGTCTCCATCTGTGGCAGTTTCCGTGGTAGATCATGTAACTCAGTTCGTCAGACAATTCGTAACCTTTGCAGTGCCGGTAACAGCGAAGTGATAAGTGACAGTAATTAACAAGTTTTCTTGAGGCCTCATTGTAAATATACATATTTAGTTTATTTGTACACATCAATTAATTTATCGAGTATAATTAATTTAATTTTTATATTTTTTTATTAGTTATTGAGGTCCGAAGTTGCAGTAAGCTACATAGTAATTAGTAGACGTAATTATTTGTGGTAATAAATTAACTTCAAGTTATTTAATTGTTTTTAATTATTATTATTATTATGGACCTATCCTTAACCAATTGGACTAATTGACAAATTATACAGGAATGACACATAAAGTGGTGCATCACATGTGGGTACAATATATTTATTAATAGAGTGTTTTAACATAATGGAATTGTTATGAATAAGATATATATTATTTGGTTATAGTAGGAGTGAAAATGGCTCGGAATGAGCCGAAACGTCTCATAGTTTCGAGAGAAGAATTAAAAATATATATTGTGGAGACAAGTTCATCCGCTTCGTTTGCCTATTAAATAATTTCAAGTCTCGAGAGCGGGAGAATAAATAAACTAGTTTGATTATAAACTAAGATATTCCTTTACCCCTCTACTGGAGCCCTCCCCTCTCACTCATCCCATTTCAACCATAAATAAATTATTTCAAGTGTTTGGAATGAAAACCCCAGATACTAAATTTCGTTTATATATTTATCAAATATCTCTCTCTCTATATATATATATATAGTTATAAGAAAAACGTTTATTAATGAAGATATTTACAAATAAAATACGATAGATAAAATTTCCCGACTATTCTACAACAAATCTTAGTGATGATACCTATTGCACCATACCTATTGCACAGAAATAANATTAAGAACTTCTTTCATTCGTTAAATAAATAAATTGTTTCCAAATATAACTAACAATTGAATACATGGAGCGTCCATTTTTTTTCTTTATCTTGTTCACATCTTTTATTTATTTTAATTTTATTTTTATTTTATTTTTTTTCTACTTTGCGTATTTTTATCTTTGATGTTAGCAAGTTATTATTTATTATTTGTATTTTATTTATAGAGATGGCTACTGGCAGAACTAAAATTACACACAAATTCATTGTATAAATTGTTTCTTTTTGCGGACATACTGGACTAAATTCGTTCAGTTTACGCTTTACCCATGCCTCTAACACACTTCTTGCTTATCTATGGAAAGCATTAAGTCGTTTTATCGCCATTGTTATGTACTCTCTTATATTTTCTGATAGTGGAATATTATCCTGACGAATGGAGTCACGTAAGAGGGGACAGTTAATTCGCCGAGTTATATCACCCAGAAGTAAAATTGGCATTACAAAGTAATAAATACAAAGTATTAAAATGATATAAAGGCAATAATGAAATTTAACAGCTCATAGATCATTCAGCCCTGAAGACACAACCAGGCCAACTACTCCATCATTGGAGATCAAGTAGGAACGGATGGCTAACAGAATACCTCAATATTACTGAAATGAAGAATTCCGTTACGCAGGAGCTGTGTAATTTATTCATAATTACCATGTTTTATACCAATTGACATACATGAAGAATAATACCTTAAAAGGCGGAGAGGAATATGAGCGTAAAAAAAACAAAAAAACTACCACTAAATTGACTCCATAATCGCCTGGAAGGATGATAAGGGAACTACACAACCATCAAAGTTTAATAGTAATCACCTCCCATAAGCTTTTTTAGTAAAAATCTTACATATAACGAGCGGACCAGACCCGTACGAGAAGTGGAAAAGGTACGAATGCCACATACTTTCTCGTTACACCACTCAATTTAAAATATAAAATCACATTTTCCAAGAAAAATATCTTCCTTAATTCATCTAGGCCTGTCTAAAACGTTCTATAGAATTATAATTATGCAGACAATTTAGCAAATTGTTTTAGATAAGCAATTTTAATTTCTTTAAATATATTTGTCAATTAGCAGTAAGTAATTTATCTCTTATTGTGATAATTATCTCTCTTATTTATTTCTAAGCAGTAAGTTTGAGTGTTATCTGTTATTAGTAGCATAATTAACTATTATAATAAATTTACTTCCATTGATTTCTGTATNTTATTCTTTAATAACCGCACCCCTGTCAGTTGATTTCAAATAAAAATTAATTAATTAAAATTTTGCAGTAAAAGTATTTAATGTGGTTTTATATTTCAAAAATATGAATGGTTACACAAAAATTTAAATTACACTCTTAAATATCTCCCATAATATGTCATATTTTAAATAGAATCCAGTAATTATAAACACAAGTATGGTAAGGACATATGTATAGTTAAATATTATAAATATTTATTAAGGATATTCTCCTTAAACAATATCTCACAGAGGGAAAAAGTTGGCAGGCAGATAGCTTTGGCAAACATTTCTTTTTCTATTAATAAAACATACATTTGCTTCGGAAATCCCACTTTCCTGAATCTGTCGTAACTCTTATCTTTAGAATATAAATAGGAGGGACAGATCATAGGCGTATCATAGGCATAACGTTTTCCTAAGAGGTAGTGAGAGAAAATCACAAGGAATTAATTGTACCTCTTTGGAAACTAATACTTTGTTTATTGTTTTATTGCGATTAGTTGTTAAAATTAAGTAATACTCAATTGATGTATACTATATTTAAATGGTGATAACTCAAATTGTACAAGCTGCTATAAAGTGCCTCCTCATTTGATCTAAGGAAGCCGGGAGGGGGCAATAGAAGGAAGGGATGATGTAGCTGAGACTGACCAGCTGACCGGGAAGGAAGTGGCAGCAGGAGAATTTCAACCTCCCAACTTACGTTATTCCTAAAACATTCCTGTTATTTGTATAATTATATAATACAAATGTTAAAATTCTCCTTCGCACCAGGCGANCAGTCAAGGAGGTCAATTAAAAGCAGGATATATGCCAAAGAGTTTCAATTTAAGAGAAAATTTGAGTAAAACAAAAGCGAAAAACAATATAAAATCAATTTTCTTTAGGTAAAAATAAGTATGAATGATAGGAGTCCTACCCCTCTGGTTTCAAGAGTAATGTGACACAGCTCCAAGGTAATGGGAGTACCGAAGAGAAATAATAGAAGGAGAAAACAGAGGAATTTGTAAAGGGTGCGAACGATATATCATAGAAATGAAAACTACCCTTGTGAGCAGAAGCAAGATGGAGAAAGAGAAGGGAGAAAATTAGGTAGAAAGGAATATTTGTGAGAATTATCTCACCTAACTTAGCTGTAGACAGCAAAGTACAATAATGAATATGAGAAAATGATGCATAAAGAGAAAGATAACTCATAAAAGAGGAAATAAATAGTTGTAGAGGGGGTGATTGAAAGGGGTTGATTGAAGCAAATCAATATATTGAAACAGCAAGCTTTAAGTCTGATGTACCTGTGGCAGAATATCGTCATACGTCATTAAGAATAGAAATATTCAGCAGTAAATTTAACAAGATTTTATTCCTAAATAAGAACAATGATAAAGAATGAAATCATATTCTGTCCTTGAAACTGGTGATAAGCTATTCTCACTATAACGATGAAGATAAGAACGAATTATAGGTAGGCCTTTATAACCAATAATAACTTCTGCATAGAGATCAAGTAAAAATAATAATATTATGATAGGAGGAAGAGGATATACAACCTCCCCCTCCACCATTCAAAAATAAAATACGATAAGAACCTGATGCCAACCATGTCATCGGGAAGGCTGTCGTGGCTGACCGACCATTATTGTTCATAGCAATTTTTACCTTCACAATGTGGGAACACTAATAGAATGCATACCCAGAATGTATTAAAAACGTGCAAGTATTTTTTTTTTAATTAACTAAAATATAAATAAAAATAAAAAAATAAGAAAGGACGGACAACCACTGGAAATGAATGAAAATCAAATCAAGTAAGTAATCTCGATCTCGACAAACACACACACACGCATATATAGTATATGTATAGTAAAAAATAAGGAAGAAGCTTTTCACCTGTCGACTTTATCTGATATTAACATAAGCGGAAGATCATTAGCTACATTTTAGCAATACCAGATTAACTTGTATTGCAGTTGTAGTAAAACAATTTTGTTGTACTAGAGTCCCAAGCAAGTATAATTCTCAAAACGAACATTCAAACCCCCCTTTTAGCAGGAGGAATTTATATACATGAAGAGGAATTTCCGTAGGCCGGTGATAAGGGAGAATCAATGGTAGGGGTGGGAGGAGACAGTAAACAGCAATGGGGTGGCAGCATACGTGCGGTGGCGCCCAGCATACTTCACTCGGCTTAAATAAAAAGTTTATGGTGGGAGGGACTTTGTTGTCACCCGGGCGAGTGTCCCACTAAATCCCGAGGCAATATCTCCGACGTACCCCCCCTAAAGGGGCTAAATTTCATTTGCCCAGTCAGCTTTTTCGGCTTCCCCATTCTACCATTAATTGGTCAACTCCACTTAGGCTATTTCTCACTGAGATTGTACCCATGAATATATATATATATATACATCTATACATCTTAAGACAAATAATTCTCACTCTCTCTCTCTCTTACTCGCTCTCTCTCTCTCTCCTCTCTCTTTCTCTCCTCTCTCTCACGGCGAGTGACTACCTCTTTTTAATGCCCAGTAGGTAGAGTAAAATATGGAGCTTAATACACTTATACCAGCAGCTATCCGAAGCTTGCGAAATGAGAATGGAAGTTATGGCGAGGAATAGCAGTGAATCACAGGAAGAACTGTGACTGAGGTAACCATACTTCGTACGCCCATCTCTCGCTATGGGCTAAATGATAACGATCCAGGGAACCATTCCACGTCACTTAATTCTTTGGGGAATGGCCCATGGTAGCTCCAGCGGCCGCAGTAAATCTGCCTCCAACAGCAAACAACTGTGTTTATTTACGAACCTCCGAGCACCGGAACCCTGTACAACCCCGAGAGTTCGTTGATCTTATCAACCCCTCGTCACGTTTTAACTCCGATATCCGGTTTTAGCGAATTCCCGAGATAGCAAGCCTGCTCCCGCGACGAATTAGCGAATCCCAAAGGAATATACGTACCTACACTGTGATCCTCATCAAGATACATGTTTATCGTTGATTTCTCCAGATCTCACTCAAGCGACTCCAAAATTACAGCTAATGAAATAAATACCTATATGTGCTTTATCATATATAATTACAAGTAGAATAATATTCCTGAGATTCACCGGAAGTTATAAACAAGTAATCTTGATAATAATAATTATCTTATTATAAAACGGCAATAATGATAAATATTTTGATAATTATTCAAATTTAGCGTCTTTTAAATTACCTTCCTTCTAACCGAATTCAAGAAACTACACATTTGGTCAACGGGTTGTAAAATACAGATCACAGAATCTAGAGATTTTCTAAAAAATAGAAAAGTATCTAACGGGAGGCCTGGTCGCCTAGTCTCATTCATGCAGCTTAATGTACATAAATGTGAGAAGACATACATATTACCGAATAATAATAAAAATAATAAGATTTTTCAATTTTGATCTAAAAAAAATACACACATCTGTAGTTACACATACATACGTATTATTAAAGACTAGGGAAATAGGAAACGTGTGGACCAGACCTGTATGGGAAAGGGGCGATAGAAGGATGCCACCTTCTGTTTTTCTTCAGAGGAGAGAATTAGGGTTACTTATAAATAACTATTAGAATATTCTAGGCCTGCCTCGCCCTTCCACGAAGTTACAAAAGCGGCTCGGCTCGCCAGTGGCCCCTTCGAGTCAATGATAAGTTAGCCTCAGCCAATGTCAGTTTTCGTGGCAGATCGTGTGTCTCAGCGCGTCGTGGCATTTGCAGTATCAGTGTCAGTAAAGTGATAAGTGACAGTAATTAGCAAGTCTTCTGAGGCCTATTTGTAAATAAGCACATTTAATTTATTTGTATATAGTACTTAATTGGCTGTAATTAGTTCATTATTAAAGGTATTAGTTGGGGTTTCGTCAAGGTAGTGATGAATCCCAACAAAAATCTAATAATAATATCTACGGTATAAAAAAACTCTGTTTGCAATTAATGTATATTTTCTATTTATTTATTAGTTAATAAGAGCAGTAGTTTCGACTGTTAGTTGTAATCAGTAGGTGTACTTATTTGTCATAACAAATTAACTTATTTTTGTTATCAATTTACGAGTTAAATTATTTCTTCATTTCGTGAGGAAAATAGCAAAAAGGGAGATAGTTTAGTTCACTTTGACGTCGTGAGCTCCAATTACGTTTTGATGACTCCTCATTCGATACGCCTGCTGGTGTTGAAGAATTTTTTTACTTCCAAGATTAGAGTCACTTCAAAAGTCACAATTCCGATAAGGAATGTCTCACTTCTGCATAACTGAAAGGAATTATCAACGGCCATTCCTCATCTCAACTAGTGACACTATGTCGTCATTCACCAGTAACCGGATATAACCTATAAATTCATATTTGATTTATATGTGTGTGCGTGTGTGTGTGTGTGTGTGTGTGTGTGTGTGTGTGTGTGTGTGTGTGTGTG
>KZ806922.1:820377-836998 GCA_000696205.2 Oncopeltus fasciatus | reverse complement strand
AGTAATATTTGAAATTAGTATAATAGAGAATTATAATATAATGTGATATCAAGAGTATGAATGTAGAAAGCTATGTAAGACAATTAAAAGTTTATGAAAACAATTTGAAAAAGAAACAATTTGAAAAAACCTGCAAACAAACAACTTATTGACAAGAAAAAAATTGAAATATCATTAAAGCAGTAATTTGCCACACCTACCTATCATGAAGATGAGAGAGGACGTCCTGTCCCTAAGTTCACATTTCCATGACTAACATTATGAATTTTGAAGTAAAAGGGAGTGGGGGTAGCAGGTACAAGGCAGGCGGAAGGTGTAAATGGAAAGCGGCCTGTTACAAGAGAGGGCAATAAAAGGACAAAGGGGAAAAAAAAAAATTATTCTATTCTCTTAAACATAACTATATTTTATTTCCACACTTCTCACTTCTCTTTCCTTTAACTTCTTCTGCAATATCTTCGAGTTCTTGACGCTTTTCTCGGATATACTCTGGTGAACTCTGCTTCCGGCCTGATTCTGCTGATGAACCTTTGAGTTCTGAAGAAGAGTCTGCCGCGGACGGATAAGTTATTGGAGGCTTACTGTACTTAAGTACTTTATATGGCTCATTAGAAACAGCCTTAATTTCAGAACTTACTTGATATCACAAATATTATAAAGTTTAACTTAACAGATATTTTTCATCGAGCTTTGAAAGACACAAAAAAAGACAATAAATTAAATAGTCACAGTGCACTTCAAATATTTCACCGCACAAATTATATTATAAAAACAATAGTCTCACGAAGCCCATTTTGTAAATGTGTTTGCATTGTTCTCGAAGTATGACAATGGTATATCTCTTTGTAATCATCTTTAGAAGAAATTAACTTCATAGTTTAAAAAAAAAAGACTAGTAGCAAAAAATAAAATAAATAAATGCCACTCTGAATAGTTACACGTACATTAAAAACTGACGAATGCTGAGAATTATGTAACCAGTTAATGAGTAATGTGTATACAATTATGTTACCAGAAAGAGAAGAAAGACTAATTTCAATCACTGTCCAATTCAATATTTTATTATATTAGCCAGATTTTAAGTTGCAAGCACATCAAAAGTATAAGTGAGTGTCCCCAAAACAAATAACCTAAAATAAATAACACATTATTATAGTAATTACATGGTTGGTCTTGGAGAAAAATAGCTTTAGAAGTCGTGTTCTACTCTTCATCTTGAATTTTTGCCCCATTAATTTTCATTGTTTTATCTATTTTAATATTTCTATGCTCATCAGCTTTATCATATTCTTAAGAATTTTACAAAAAGTAAGATTTGTTTCATCATAATGGTATCTTGAAGACACATGGTATCTAGTTCTCTCCGGTTTGGGACCATTATTCAAAATGATAAATGTTACACTAAGCAGCCTTCTAAAAGATGATTCTACAGAAAAGACATTTCATGGTGCCCAAACATACAATGCTGGTCATTATTGGAGTCATAATTTTTCTTCAAAAACAGTTTTGTTTAATCTGATTGCATCATCTACAGATTGCAAGACTGTCCGTAGGCTTGTAGCAACATTTGATAATGCCATTATAGATTCACATATATAAAGAGGATACATAATCGAAAATCTATCTTTTTGGCACTATATAACCTATAACAGTTACTTATGAGATCTCCAAAAATGTAAATTGTATTTTGTACTTTATATACACAGATATATTGTATATATACACAAAATATTGTATTTTTGTATCGAAGTAACAATTTTTTTTTTTTTTTTACCTCCTTTGCTTCATCACCAATGCCTCTCTTTTTCAGGCCAGTTCCTGTTATTAGCCATGCTTCAAAGGTTTGAATAGAACCATTCGTTCTGTTCTAATACTTTAACTAACTTAGGTAAAGGTAGTATTGATATGGATAAAAAATATTTTAAAAATATAAATTTTTCCTCCAATTACTACCTAAATATAGGAATACAGCTGTATAAAGAAGCTGGTTTCACACCTTCCCTAGAAAGCCATGATTCACAGAAAACATATCCTTAACATATTTCCTCCCTGGGTCCTAAAGCCTGTTGATTTATTTTTCTCCCATGGGAACATAACCTAGTTGGAATTTTATAAATATTATTTATTTTGTGGTCTTTAATCCCACGTAAATTTAGATAATTTTTAGTGCAAGGGAACAGAATAAAAAATCTAACTGTCCCAGCTGATCCAGCTAAGTCCTGGCTGGGACAGTTAGATTTTTTATTCTGTTCCCTTGCACTAAAAATTATATAACCTAGTTGGCTTTGGCCCAGGACAGAATAAGGCATAGACATCATGTCAGTGGAGTAAAAGTACTTCAAATTTTCAATTCTATGGCAAGCAATGTATTAAATTTAAAACCTAGAATCTGGCAAGAGCCACACACCTAATTCTGATTACTGTTTCAATAACCCTGGGTGAAATATCGCCATGTCCTGGGAGACAGGAGACCACCCTTAAGAAATATACAGACACCCTTACCCTATTTAGAGGTTGTGCGCCCTGTCCCCCTCTGCTATAAATACTCACCCGCATGTCCTCCCAGTTCTGCGGCTCCTCTCACAGCTGTCCCTCACCATGAACTAGGCACTTGGCTTTCAGCATCTGCCCTCCAAGAATGCACTAACTGATCCCAAGATAAGAGATCATATCCACAGAGCTGGAATGCTACATATCTATTTATAATAACAATACAGAAGAAAAAAGAAATACATTTAAATCACACTAAATAATAATTGTGCGAACACCCCAAGTTTTGTTATATGTTCAAATGGAGAGTTTTTTACTCAGTCATTTACTCAGTCATGTAAATGTGAACTTAGTGTCCCTAAGTCACTTCCTGTCCGGACGTCCTCTCTCGTCTTCATGATAGACAGCCCTGAAGATGGCTTTCAATGTAAGCCGAAACGTTGGCAGATGATCTTTTTTAAAAATATTCTTTTTTTTTAAATTTGTATGTTTTTTTTGTTTTTTTTGGATCTACCTTGACCGAATCCCAACTAAAATCATCTAATACTAAATAATAATGTGTGAGTGCGTGTGTGTTCTAATATTCCATGAGAATTATATGTATTTACATATGTAATTTACGTTAACTACATATTTACGTAGGTAATTTACGTTAATACAGAAAAATCCTAAACCAACTTCATTGTATGTTATGTCATTATAATTTAGAACAAGGGAGAACGTCAAAAAAAAAAGTTTTTTAGTGGCGCATAAGAATTAATAAGGAATAATTTTGAACGGACCATATTTACATGGAATCGGTGAAGAATGGAAAAAATGTTTATGTCTTGTCATACACATAAATCTACTAAAACGCTGGAGATTAGTTACGCCAATTCTTCCCCACGACGAAAAAAGGCTGGAGGCCACGTGGATATCACCCTAGCATTGGATGACACAAATGCTTTCTGTACGTGGGTGCTTCGAATAAGTAGCAAAGAGAGTCAAGCTCATATGGGAGAAAGGCGAAATCTCACCAACATTAGACTCCCACGTCAATTGTGAAAGTGATTAAGAAGCATTCAGCGAGTTGGATGAAAATCAGAAGTAGCTTCTGAACACATTCAAATAAGGGAACTAAAATAAAGTACCCACAGAACCCTGAAATAAATAATTTAACTCACACAAGAAAACGGTAGGGCAAGGAGCTAAATACGGCTCCACCAGGTCAGATAAATATATTCAAATTACACTTCTGTCAAATGATGACAATGGCCCGAAAAAGGATTAGCCCAAAAAAAAAAAAAAAAAAAAAAAAAAAAAAGTTACGTTAGTTGAGTAATACCATGAAACAAACTATTTAAAAAATAATTTTATAGTTAGTACTAGTAATACTTTTTTTTTTAATTCAGGTTTGCTGTGATATGAAAATCACGCGAAGAAAAATAACAGTTACCAGGTGTCACAGTGAAATCCACACTCGAAAGCGAGCCCCATCCATCAGTAGCAGCGCCAAAGGACTATTAATACGAAGAGCAGACAGGCGGATGGATTGTCTGGAGTGCCCTTCCATACGTTCTAAGTGGCTACCCTCTCCAGCGAGGAACTGTGCCAGGGCGCCGTGGATACCTTCCAGAAAGGGGTCGTTAGTCAATAGATTCCATCTTAAAAACAACAAACTGAACGCTCTCTAAAGATACTGATCAAACCCAATAATTGTCTTTAAAGGCATCGATTAAACAGGAATGTGATGGAAGTGTGTTTTGCCTAAAACGTATAAGAACGGGGTAAAAAAGTCAAAATGGCGACTTCAACAAGGTGCAGGGTCGAGTGAGATATTTCCGTCACCAAGGAGCCGCGGAATTTGAGCAGATTCCACATGTTTCATTAAAGATGAATATGAATAAAATGACGAAATTCAATTTAAAAGCAGGAGAATGTTACCATGGTAGTTACATAAATAATTGTTTTCCTTGATAAGCGTTTATTGTGAATATGTATAAAGCATAATCGTAAAAAGTTTTACACACCTATTATAAACTAAAAAATTTTTCGAAGATATTAAGATTTTTAATGAAGAGAGGATTGTCGGAAATCCGGTTATGTTAGTTTAACAATTAAATACCAAAATAGTTTTATTTTAGCCAACGTTTCGGCCCGAATTTCAGGCCTTCATCAGGGCTGAATATGAATGAGAAACATACAAAATAATGTAGAAATAAATCTATATATAATAATCAAACAAAGAAAAATGAATGAAAATATAAAACTGTGTATAATCGACTACATAAAATGGATACTGAACATATTGGAAATAAAAAATTATTAATAATATTCGTAAGTGTACATATATGATAAATAAATAATAAATTCTTGCATGTGCACTTACGAGTATTATTAATAATTTTTTCTTCCAATATGTTCAGTATCCATTTTAAATAATCGATTACACACATTTTTATATATTCATTCATTTTTCTTTGTATGTTTATCATATATAGACATGTTTCTATATTATTTTGTATGTTTCTCTTTCATATTCAGCCCTGATGAAGGCCTGAAATTCAGGCCGAAACGTTGGCTAAAATATAAATTATTTTGGTTACAAAGTAGTCTTTAATTCTTCAACTACCATGACCGAATTCCCTAAAATCCTCTCTTCATTCTATATTAAGATTTTTAATTTTAGTCTCCTGCCCACTCCCACTCCTTCTCGACTAATTTCATTTATTTAAGAATTGTTTCAACGATTTGCAGAAAGAAACAAAACACTGAATTGGATTTCATTGTTTTAAAACTTACGGACGCATTAGCTTATATATTTAAAATTTGAATGGCTCATATTTTTAGTTTCATCAATTTAAGGATACATGAGAATCTGTTAAAATTTTTAGAAAACTCGTGTTATGGTAAAAATGCGGATTTAGAAACATGCTAAAAAACATCCCTTATCAATATTCATATCTATTTTTATATCAAACTTAAGGAAAATGTAAGGATCAAACAAAAAATTTAAAGTAAAATTTTCACTAGTTTCATACCTCTTGAGAACCAAAAGAACACAAAATAAATTCAGCGTTTGTGAGTGAGTGTGTTTGTAGATAGGTATTGATGAAATAGACACCCGGTAATGAATTACGGTTGCGTAACATCCCAAAAGCGTATTTTCTAGAGAAGGTAAAAAAAGACAAACACTCAAACACTTGGGCTAAAAACGTTATGAGAGAATTATGAAAGATAAAATATAATAATATAATATGTCGAAGAAGCTCATTGATAGCGCCAAGTGATCGTATCCTTAAGAAAAATCCGGGAAAGAAGAGTTGTAAATAAGGTTTTTCATACTATCACTGGCTGTATTGGTTCGCCGTACGATATAATTAAATATACCTGTTGCAGTCAATTTGTTTTTCTGAAACAGTCCTAGTTTCAAGTGAACAGTACAACCATAACTGCAATGTGTAGAGAATTATACATCAATATTCCAAGTATCAGGTAACCAAGACATCACAGTTCTAATGTTTAGTAAACAAGGCAAGCAGAGCTCTTATATCTAGTGATCAAGACGACCCTAATACCAGTGGCAATTGAACAAGACAACCACAGCTCTAATGTTTATGAAGAAAGCAAACCCAGCTCTAATGTTTATGAATAAGGAAACACAGCTTTAATGTCCAGTGAACAAGGCGATCACAAATCTTATATCTAGTGAACAAGATAACCCTCGTTCTAGTGGCAATTGACTCTAATGTTTATTAAAGAGGCAAAAATATAGTGAGGAAAAACCACAGTCCAGATGTCAACTGAACACTACAACCACACCGCTAATGTCTAGTAAATAAGATATACAAAACACTAATCTATAGGAAACAAGGCAACCAAAGTTCTAATGTCAAGTGAACAAGGCAACCATAGCTTTAATATCTTGTGAGCAAGACAACTATAGTCCTAGTGTCAATTGAACAAAACATCAATGGCCTAATTTCTGTTGAGTAAGACATACACAGTCTAGTGTTAAGTAAATAAGACATCACAGTTTTAACTCTAGGGAATAAGAGCTGAAATGTCTATGAACGAGGCATACACTGCTCTAAAGCCCAGCAAGAAAGACAACCACACTCCTGACGTCAAGTGAACTAGACAATAAAACCACAGTCCTAGTGTCAAGAGAGCAAGGTAACCACAGCTCTAGTGTCAAAATAATAAGGCATGTCAGATTTAATGTTTACGAGCAGGACAACTACAGCTCTAGTGTCAGGTGAACAATAATACCACTTTCCTAGTGTCAAGAGAGCAAGGTAACCAGAGCTCTAGTGTCAAGAGAATAAGACATGACAGTTTTAATGTTTACGAACAGGACAACTACAGCTCTAGTGCCAAGTGAATAATACAATCACAGTCCTAGTGTCAAGAGAGCAAGGCAACCACAGCTCTAGTGTCAAGAGAATAAGACAAGACAGTTCTAATGTTTACGAACAGGACAACTACAGCTCTAGTGTCAGGTGAACAATACAACCACACTCCTAGTGTCTAGAGAGCAAGGCAACCACAGCTCTAGTGTCAAGGGAATATGCTTATTTACAGGGAAATGACAGCCTTAGCGTCTCGTGGAAGAGACGCCCACCGTTCTGATCGAGGTCCTACTTAGTCCTAGCAGACATCGGTCAGTTATCCAAGTCTGGGGCGAGTAGACGAAGAACCTGGACCCAGCTGACCGAGGCCTTAGTACGACTGGCGGGGAGGGGTGACTGGATCGATTCCAGCTCACTCTGAATCATTGATACGCAATACGGAGGCTTCTCTTTCCGACTTACATGGAAACAGCCCCACAAATTCTGCAATTTAGCTTTGTTTATTTAATCTTTCAAGTATATATATAAATANTTCGAGTCCTGGCTGGGACAGTTAGATTTTTTATTCTGTTCCCTTGCACTAAAAATTATCTACATTTACGTGGGATTAAAGACCACAAAATAAATAATATATATATATATAAACAATTAAATTGTCGAAGAACAATTAAATTTTAGTGAAACCTTATCGCATTTGATTTGCCACATGTGTGTCGTGACTCGTGCTGGAAGACAACTTAACGAAGAGAATGTATGGGGTTTGGGTTAGTAGTATGGTAACGGTGATAATGTTAAAAAGCTGACAATAACAAGAATAACTTATTAGTAAAAGGTTAAATATTGTTTCTCCAGGTGAATGTACAATTATTTAAAAAGTGTAAAAGAGAAAAACGAATAATTGCACTTAAAATACACCTACCTCTTTACATAGACTCCCCATTGTTTGATTTCAACCATTAATAAACTCATACATTAAATAAACCTTATATAAAGAAATTAAAAAAAAATAATTAAGAATTACAAACGCACACACAAACACACACATATTTGTAATTTTCCGGTTTATTTTTAGTGCTCATTGAGTATTTGCCATATTTAAAAACAAATAACGAGGCAAAGCATATATTTTCTTAATATATTTTATGTCAGTTCTCGGTGTAGTTGATACATTAAATGTCCGCAGTATTGTATAAGTTAAATTAATTAAATGACTACCAAAATAATAAAATATAGAAATTTTTTATGATTAAATGATAAGCGGCGCTTTGGAATAGAACTGGAATATCGTAATTTTTTAAAAACTACTATGAACAGAGGCAGTGATGTATTTTAAGTCCATTTTTATTTATAATGTTATTAAACTTATAATTTATGTAAAAAAAATTTAGTAAACATTTCACTAGCGAACTGACGATCCTTCGACCAAGATATCCTGTTATTTTTTTGTTTAAAAAAAAGCATTATTATTATTATTATTGTAACGAATATAAATAATATAAGGTTTACACTGCTAAAATGTTTATTGTTTGTCATACTCCAAGATTTACCTTATAATCTTACAAATAAGGCGATTTTCTCTCTCTGCTTGAGAACGGTCAGCCTTTGACCAAAGTTTGGTCATTAACGAAGGGCTTTTCATCTCCTGACTGAGACAGAAACTTACCTTCATTTGCGCACTAATTATAGGAACCTAATCAGTCAGCCCAATCACCAAAGGGCTTAGTTCAAGTAACCAATAAACTTCCTATTATTAAGCCAATTTCCAATAAATGAGCGAAACACAGATTGCAGCCAACAACGATCAGTGATGTTGACTCCATGAATAGTTTAATAAATATTTTTAAGATGTTCAAATTTTCTATGTACACTGTAAAACATTTATTATTTACTCTTATTTCGAAAACAGCCGTTTTTCCCGCTTATTTTTATTAAAGAAATTCTTGTAAATTGAAATAGATATGTTTTTTAGGTAGGCTCCTCTTTTTTTAAACTAGAAGAGCAAAACTAGTTTTTGAATAACTTTACTCAAACCCATGCGTGAATTCGTTAAACGCTGACATGAGATGAAAAAATGGGGAAGCTTCAAAAGAAATTTTAATTTAGAATATATCATAAAATATTAAGAATCATGTTCTATAACATTATTACAGAAAGCATGTTTTTAGACTTGATATACTTATTTGTTACATTATACTGCATGAGGTGGTTAAGGCACTGGACTCCTGATCCAAAGTTTTAATGCACAGTTGTTTTAAGTGCACTTAAAAGTAGCTAAGTCTGCTGACTGACATGCACAGCAGACAGACTTACAGAGGATGTACAGTATCGAAACTAAGAACTAGACACGAAAAATACTTGCATCCCACACAAAATGAACAAATATGACTCCAATTACGCAAAACATTTACACAACACACATGTTGAGAATTATGGAACTATATAATAAAATGGACAGCATGCAAGATGGACAACATGTAAGATGGACATATTAAAAAAAACATGGAAATATACAAATCTGAAACATCACACAATATCACAATTAGCGAACGACGTAACACACACACAGGCATGATAATCAGATTTCTAAAATGTATAAACAAACTGAAATGAGTAACGGAAGTACCCACTAAGAATCACAAAAAGACCAATGACGGAAATCCAAAATAAAGCCCACATTACCAATCAAATTCATAAACACATACACGAATACTATCACACAATCCATAATATTTTATCAAAATTTAACGAGGGAAAAAAACCTATAGATCATGATTCCCGCTATCAGACCAATCTATGTATTGACGAAGTGTACAAAACTATGTATCATCCGAAGATGGCACACACTGTTAAAGCGCTCGCCATTAGGACGCGGAAACCAGCCAAAGACGACGAATTCCTCAATGTATATTAAAAAGAAGAACAATTTCGGTAAATTTGAATCATTTGAAGTGTGAACGTAGCTAGGTAATATCACTTATTTTATTTTATTTTTATATGAAGGTTTATAATTTATTTTTTATGAACTCTAAAAAGTCAAATTTACCTATTTAGTACCTACCAGTCATGGAAATGCGAACTTAGGGACAGAACGTCCTCTCTCATCTTCATGATAGCCCTGAAGATGGCTTACAATGTAAGCCGAAACGTTGGCAGATAATCCTTTATTAAAAAATACATTTTTTAAATTTGTGTTTTTTGGATCTACCTTGACCGAACCCCAACTAAAATCATCTTAGAGTACCTATTTAGTGATCGATGGAATAAATTAATAGATAGTTGCATAATGACATTCGACACTAGTTATCCAGATTTTAAGACCATCTTCTTTTGAGTTGTAGGAAATGGTTCTTGGGATTTGAAAGACAAAGAAGGAATTAGTCCTTAATCTAAGGATAGTGTTAAACAGCGGTCGTCTATGGATCAGGTAAGAGGAAATGCGAGAGGAAATGAAGTCGTGGGGTAGAGGGAGGGGCACTAAAATCTCTAATGAGAATAGAGTACGACACGTAATAAGGAGAATTAACCTGACTAAAGGTTATGATTGTATATGCAAATGAAAGAACAGAAGAGAATCATTCTTCTCTGGTTCTGATCCAGCCTCAGTAATCTTTCGCTCTCATTGTCTTTTTAATTTAAGACTAGCAATTGAGTAAGCAAGTAAGAATTTAAGCTTAACATAAATGGAAAGATCAAAAACTCTGAAGAAATAAGAAAAAAAATCTGAAATTTTATTTTATAAATTTAAAACACTAATGCGCGATTAGATAAATATATATTTATTCAATAACTTCTCTTCTTTAATCTAGAATGATGGAATTGCATTTTAGCAAGCGCGAGAGATATGAGTTCTCGATCGGTATTGCACTTATATATCGATCACCTGTCGACTTGTGCGGGTCACTGATCGAATCGTAGCCCGCACAAGTCGACAGGTGATCGATATATAAGTGCAAGACCCGCTATCTCCAGGCATTAGACCAAACAGGATGAATTTCAACCCAAACTACTTCTAAAGAAATAAGTCATGAGAAGTAATTTGGAAAAGAGACAGAAGGGAGGAAGAATAACAGTAGATAGAGTGAAGAAGAACTTATTCCTCGAGTAGTGGAGAGAAGATTAAGGAGCTTCAGGCGAAGCACTGCTCGTAATCCTAGACAACCCTCCACTGCCTCCTTGAGTTCCACAGCCACTTCGATTGCCACTGCCTCTTTTCTCGTGACCCGCTATAGTATTTATACACATATTTATACCATTATTCTCAAACAAATATGCTTTATTATATGCTTTATATTATGAACAAATTTTAGATTAATATAATATCCTGTTATTTTTTTGTTTAAAAAAAAGCATTATTATTATTATTATTGTAACGAATATAAATAATATAAGGTTTACACTGCTAAAATGTTTATTGTTTGTCATACTCCAAGATTTACCTTATAATCTTACAAATAAGGCGATTTTCTCTCACTGCTTGAGAACGGTCAGCCTTTGACCAAAGTTTGGTCATTAACGAAGGGCTTTTCATCTCCTGACTGAGACAGAAACTTACCTTCATTTGCGCACTAATTATAGGAACCTAATCAGTCAGCCCAATCACCAAAGGGCTTAGTTCAAGTAACCAATAAACTTCCTATTATTAAGCCAATTTCCAATAAATGAGCGAAACACAGATTGCAGCCAACAACGATCAGTGATGTTGACTCCATGAATAGTTTAATAAATATTTTTAAGATGTTCAAATTTTCTATGTACACTGTAAAACATTTATTATTTACTCTTATTTCGAAAACAGCCGTTTTTCCCGCTTATTTTTATTAAAGAAATTCTTGTAAATTGAAATAGATATGTTTTTTAGGTAGGCTCCTCTTTTTTTAAACTAGAAGAGCAAAACTAGTTTTTGAATAACTTTACTCAAACCCATGCGTGAATTCGTTAAACGCTGACATGAGATGAAAAAATGGGGAAGCTTCAAAAGAAATTTTAATTTAGAATATATCATAAAATATTAAGAATCATGTTCTATAACATTATTACAGAAAGCATGTTTTTAGACTTGATATACTTATTTGTTACATTATACTGCATGAGGTGGTTAAGGCACTGGACTCCTGATCCAAAGTTTTAATGCACAGTTGTTTTAAGTGCACTTAAAAGTAGCTAAGTCTGCTGACTGACATGCACAGCAGACAGACTTACAGAGGATGTACAGTATCGAAACTAAGAACTAGACACGAAAAATACTTGCATCCCACACAAAATGAACAAATATGACTCCAATTACGCAAAACATTTACACAACACACATGTTGAGAATTATGGAACTATATAATAAAATGGACAGCATGCAAGATGGACAACATGTAAGATGGACATATTAAAAAAAACATGGAAATATACAAATCTGAAACATCACACAATATCACAATTAGCGAACGACGTAACACACACACAGGCATGATAATCAGATTTCTAAAATGTATAAACAAACTGAAATGAGTAACGGAAGTACCCACTAAGAATCACAAAAAGACCAATGACGGAAATCCAAAATAAAGCCCACATTACCAATCAAATTCATAAACACATACACGAATACTATCACACAATCCATAATATTTTATCAAAATTTAACGAGGGAAAAAAACCTATAGATCATGATTCCCGCTATCAGACCAATCTATGTATTGACGAAGTGTACAAAACTATGTATCATCCGAAGATGGCACACACTGTTAAAGCGCTCGCCATTAGGACGCGGAAACCAGCCAAAGACGACGAATTCCTCAATGTATATTAAAAAGAAGAACAATTTCGGTAAATTTGAATCATTTGAAGTGTGAACGTAGCTAGGTAATATCACTTATTTTATTTTATTTTTATATGAAGGTTTATAATTTATTTTTTATGAACTCTAAAAAGTCAAATTTACCTATTTAGTACCTACCAGTCATGGAAATGCGAACTTAGGGACAGAACGTCCTCTCTCATCTTCATGATAGCCCTGAAGATGGCTTACAATGTAAGCCGAAACGTTGGCAGATAATCCTTTATTAAAAAATACATTTTTTAAATTTGTGTTTTTTGGATCTACCTTGACCGNTATATATATATATTTCATGATTGAATTTTAATATCATATTACGGAAATGGATTTTTTTTATTATTGGATAATAGATGAAAAGTAGAAATTCTGGATTGATAACTAGGAAGGTTTATAGAGCGGGAAAAAAAAATTACCTTAAGATTCATTCAATATCAGGTGGCTAACTATACAAGCTCTTTTTTCTATGTAGAAACATCTAAACATATAAAGAAACAAGGAAAAAGTATAACTTAAATGGGACTCTAGACGAAGTTCTATTGGATGACGATAAAGTCATTGACTATGTAATGAACTTTCTGAAAGAGGGCAGACTATTAAATCTTATCTAGATGCATTTTCAGTATGCTTCTTTTTCATTCTCTCTCTATTTTTTTTCTTTCTTATAAATTTAATAGATTCCAAGTACAAAGAAATTACTATGTCCATCCACATAATAACTATTCGCATTAACAATACATTACACCTCAACATGACCTATTGCTAAGAAATACTTCTTCTTGAAAATATCTTTCCGCTTCTGAAAATATTTCCCTGGCGTTAATGACAAAGGTAGACACTCCTTAAAAACACCATCCAAACTATTAAACAAAACCCGGCTATTCGAGTCAGCAAATAAAAAGTATCATAAATTTCTTAAAAAATTAAATACATTTCGTTATTGTCTAAGTACTGTACTCTAACCTATTTTAAATTTTGTATATTTTTCTCTATATTCACTATTAAGGGGTAAATAAAATAAATGTGAACATTTATTTTTATATTTCTATATTTGAACAAAAATATAACCAATGTCTATGAAGAGAGGATAGATTGAGGATAACGGGGAATCCGGTCATGGTAGTTGAACAATTTAAAACTAATATAACCAAAATAGTTTTTATTTTAGCCAACGTTTCGGCCTGAATTTCAGGTCTTCATCAGGGCTGGTTACAAATTAGTTTTTAATTGTTCAACTACCATGACCGAATTCCCGACTATCCTCTCTTCATAGAACTTGACGGTTAACAATTAATTTCATACTAACTAACTTCTTTTATTTAGCATTTTTTACTCTTTAGTAAGGAGTATGGAAACTTTGATGAAAATTACTGTTGAGATTTAGTAGAATTTTTTAAATGACAAACAATTCTTCTATGTAAACTCTTGAACAGAAATAGGACACATAAGTAAGATAAAGAACATTTGTAACAATATTTTCTCAAAAAACTAAAGACCTAAAAGAAAAAAAAAATCTGTCGTCCTGGCTGAACTTTTAAGACCTACTTTAATAGAACTTCTGAAAAATACTATTTCATTGAAAGTTAAAATCTAAAAAGACCAATATAAAATTAGAACACGTTTTAATGAATCATCTTTATATCATATTGTAATATAGAATTATATGAATAACTATATATGTATTAAAAAATAAATTAGATGTTTAAAATAATTCACAATAATTAATAAGTTGATAACATTCTATATATGTAGTACCAGATGACCTCAAGTCGAAATGATTAGTGTAAAAACAAACATGGAAGCAAAGATAATGATCATTTTCGAGAAAGTTAGTACCACCACTCCATAATAACTTATGAACATGAAAATGTAAAATTATTTTCCTTAAGAAAGCCACAGTTGGCTTGATTGAGCCCCTGATGAGATGACATTGAAGGGTAAGAAGATATTGGGGAATAAAACTAATTTTAAAAAAAAATTTGGTTATATACTAATCAGTTGCCTAGACCAGAACTAAATATAATATTTCTGTGGTGAAACCAGTGGTTAATATGCAATATAAATATAATATAGTATAACCATATGTAGTGGAAACAATTTTCTCGATGGTTCGTTTGAAATTTATCGGAAAATTAAGTAAGCAATAAAATGAAGAAATTCGCCCAAGGCACTCATTTCGTCAAGGTGGCTGTGGGTTTACACTCGACGCTCCTTTAACAACCAACCTTATCAGTTTCATTGATAAGAAGACAACTTACCAGTAGCACACGCACCTACTCCAGGTCTTTATCAGATGTGTCTCTTTATTACCTATAAATATCATTCCTACCAGAATTATTTGTTGATAATAAAAGTAAATTTTCAAAAGAAAAGGATTATTATTTATAACGAGACGAATCAATATGATTGAGAAATATGACGAATGCCTGTCATGTATGCAGATGACGCCCCAATAAATGACAGGAGCGGCAACCAATCAGCACGTATTGATTATATTGCAACGACAAATAAGAGTATATTACAAAAAAAAAAAAATACTAACTAAAATCAATGTCAATGTTTATAGAAGATAACTAGGCCAATACGTGAAAAACTCAATAATTGGTAATATATATTTCATAATTATCCACTTGTATTAATAAAAGCTTAAAGATAATAAATGTATGTAAATTAATATTAAATAACTGAATAACCAAAATAGATGCTCACATATAAATTCTTTCTCCCGGAGTTGTTCATCTCGAAAAGTTGTTGAGTAAAAAAAAAAAACGATTTTTTTTTTTTCTAGCTTTTCTCTATTTAGCCCTGAAGAAGCCATCACAGGATGTGCGAAAGCTCGGTAAAATGACATCTCTTCAATCCCGGAAGAAGAATATATGAGCAATATAGATATCATATAATCGAAGGTAAATTAACTTTCTATACAGCTGAGCGCTTTCAGGATCCAGAATCCTATTACGAGCTATCAGAAAAAACATGTCTGTCATTAAGAAACATTACTTTTGCCAAGTATTATGCTGGAAAAATTAGTCAGGAATTCGGTCAGGAACAGGAAAATAAAATAATGCAAAATTGTTGGGTAATTATTTTATTACTGCCGACGTTTCGACTTAACTTGTAAGTCATCATCAGGGCGATAGAAAATGAGTTTAGTTCTGAACTCTGAGATGTGACCATAAACCTTCCTCGGAGATCTCTCCAGACATCACTATTGCCCTGATAATGACTTACAAGTTAAGTTAAATCGCCGGCAATAATTAAAAATAATTATCCAACAATTCTGGAGTAATTTAATTTTCTGATCCTGTCTGAAACCCTGACTAATTTCTCTAGCACAATACTCAACGGTCAACGAACCTCCAATCATCCAAAGTACTAAAGTGTGCTTGATCTACAGCCAGCAGTTGTTCCCTAATTTATAAAAAGGATTTTATACGTCTAATGAGGAACCCATCTTCATACTTATTTAAAACTTTTACTTTTGTTCACTAATTCCCAAGCCCGAAGTAACGGTGATCTTATAAGTGACAGATATACCTGTGTTGAAAATCATGTTTTCACATTGCTTATGATCTACCATTAAAAGATATTTCTTGCCGTAAAATATTATTTTTCTTTAAAGCTATCAGCCAGTGGCTAAATAAGAAATCTAAACTAATGAAAATCATTAGCCAACAATGAATCAATACTTCACCATACAAAATTGTATAGCAATGATTTTTTTTTTAATTTAAAGAATTTCCGGCGAATCTGGAAGGAGTTCTGAACCCATAAGTTATATATACATCCCAATTAATTTTTTTAAAAATCAAAGCTGGAAGGGGGCTCCCACGGGGTAATCATATGGAAGGGGTAAATCTTATTTCAAGGGGGGCTTATATTATTGTACAAAAACAAATTTTTTTTTATCTACACTATTGATCGCGTAAGTGCGCTATTTAGTATATATATATATATCTCTAAAAAGTCAAATTTA
>KZ806922.1:799357-812867 GCA_000696205.2 Oncopeltus fasciatus | reverse complement strand
GAGACCCAATATATATATATAATATGCAAATTGCTTCACAAAACTATTAAATTCACTGCATTTGAACTGGAGATGAAAAGCTAGCCACTACCAGGCACTCCTCAGTTAATAATTGCATGTGACACCATATAAAAAATAAATAAATAAATAAAATAACATAAATACCCTCTCTCTCTCTCTCTCTCTCTCTCTCTCTCTCTCTCTCTCTCTCTCTCACTGTCTCTCTATTCCCTTTCTCCCTCTCCCCCCTACCTCTCTCTCTCCCCCTCTTCCACTTCCTCTCTCTCACTCTCTCTCTTTCTCTCTCCCCCTCTCCCTTTCTCTCCCCCTCTCCCTTTCTCTCTCTCTCTCTCTCTCTCTCTCTCTCTCTCTCTCTCTCTCTCTCTCTCTCTCTCTCTCTCTCTCTCTCTCTCTCTCTCTCTATCTCTATCTTTCTCTCTATCTCTCCTAAAATAAGTTTAAATATCTAATTTTGTTTTATTAAATTGTGGACGCTAGAGCTCACACAGACATATAAATATATAATTGACGTTTTTTATTTGTGTGCGTGTATGTTTATATGAGCGCATGTCCTTTGTAAAAATTGTAATAATAATAATCATTTTGAGGGGTCTTTAGCTACAAAGAGTGAAATTTAGGAATGAACTTATTAAACCGATTGGTAAAAAAACAAAAAATTTTAACCTTACCTCAGTAGCTACGTTCCTGATAAGAGAGAAAACAAAATACATTAACTGTTCCACAAATAAGGGGGTGAGTAGGAAACATCTGGACATACGTTCTGGCTATGCTAAGGTCAAAAATACGACAGATGTTTCGCCACAGGAAGCAAGAATGAATCCTCTAGCCTAGAGCGGAAGAATGAATCCTCCTATAGTGTCTCTTGACCGGATAGCCATTTCGTCACAACAGATCTTCATAGGCAGGTGACCGTATGTTTTTTTTTAATTTCAGAACTCTTGTCTTTCTTGGCTTGTGGTCTTCCATTTCCCCAAACTGTTCTCTACTCAAAACTAAATAATAATAAAAACAAGAGAATTTTAGAGACTTTTAAGCAGGGTAGTACCGAATTAGTAGTACCAACGTGAATAACTTGATGTCCCCTTGCATTAAGTACCTTTATAACACAACAGAATTACTAGTTAAATTACTGATATTAAATTAAAAATTGTTGGGGAGAAAAGGTTCCAAAACACACCAATCTTAGTTTATAATAACAATGTTTATACCAAAGTTTATAGGACCATAGTAAGAGTTGAAATTCATTAATCATTAACTAACCTCTGAAAATCCTGATGCTTCATGCAAGCCAAAAGAATGGTAACCTAACGAATAAACAATTAACTAATTTTTTTTTTTTTTTTTTTCAACGTTTTCCACCTTCAGTGAGAGATGGACAGCATTCTTGCTGGGATTCTTTCAGAACACAAACATCTTAAGAATACTCTCGGGGAATATGAGAAAAAAAAAAAAATAAAAAGCCTCTTACACTCTGTAAACTAAGTAATTTCCCAAGGTTCATTGTAGATGGACATAAATAAGAGTAAATAAGGAATTTGAACTTACAATCCGATAAGAAGAATGAGTGTAAAAAGTTGGATAACCAAGACTGCCTCTAGATTGCTGGGTTAAGAAGAGAGAAGTAACGCACAATCTTCGTAGTTACATTCCCAAATGTAACTAATGAGCATTTTTCATAAAAATGTTATAGATCATAAATGTTATAAAAGAAATACTAAACGTATTATGTTCTATAAGCTTTTTCGTAACACTAGCCATAGCAAAGAAATTAAGTTTATAACTTTGGTCTATCACTCATCCGATTTTAGCCAAAAGTTAATTTATTCGGCCACTAACCACGGAAAACAATATCGATAGGGGGGGGGGGTACTTAAATATGAATTTTCAATAATATAGTCATTGGTAAATGATACAGAGTTAATCCATTAATTTATTTGTGGTGGTAGCGAAATCGATGGCAATTAGGGTTATCAAATATTATTCAATACTATTTGATGTTGTTTTTTTTTGTTTCGGTCAAGGTAGATCCAAAAAATACAAGTTTTAAAAATCTTCAGGGCTATCATGAAGGCGAGAGGGGACGTCGTGTCACCAAGATCCCATTTTCATGACCACTTACTTGTATTTCTTTTATATTATTCAATACTTTGCACTTTGAATATATTTCTCTCTAATTGCTGAGCGCTTTCAGAATAATTGTTTCCATCTTCCGAGTTTAGTCATGTTTTAATGAGTGTTTCTGCCTTGGCAGCTCTAGTTGCATTTTTTTTCCCTTTTTTTTCTTTTCTTTTTTTTAAATATTTTAATCAGCGCATAAAAATATCTCATATCTAACATAGATAAAAATACATATCTATACATATTAAAATAAAGTATGAGTTAAAACAATGCTAAAGCAAAAAATAGTATACGTATTATTTTTGTTTAAACAATTTTTTAAAAACCCGTTTAAACTATTAATAATATAAATATAGACTGTATACATAATGAGCACTATAATATCATACGGAAGTTGGTTAATTTACAGACACATACACATAAGTACAATCGCTTTCATTTGCACTAAAAAAATATTCATTATAACGTTATTATCATATGAAAAACTCTCGAGTGGACTCAAAGTGCAGGAACACTCATTATAAGGTGACTGAGCACCAAAGATGGAATCAATGATTCTGAAAGCGCTCAACAACTAAATAAACATATAAGCGAAATGCGAAGAATTGGATGTTATTTATTATTATAATTATAATTATAGAGTTAATATTAGAAAATTTCATTTTAAAAAATTACTAGTAGAGAATTTTTTGGGGATCTGTCAAGGTTGATCCAAAGAAATAGAATTTGTATTTTTGAAAATTTGCCAACGTTTCGGCTCACATTGTAAAAGGAAAATCATGATAAGGATTGAAATAGAAAAACCAACTTCGCCCAAGAATTTGATTTCCCATTGAACAAAAACTTTGTGCTTTCGGAATTAAAAGCCCCGTCTTCAGAGCCTACAATATTCAAGATTCCAGCGAAGTCTATTATGGCTCTAGTCTAGCGATGGTCTTAATCAGTTTATGAAGCATCTAGGGCTATAAGTTCCCAAAGTCCTATCTTC
This sequence comes from Oncopeltus fasciatus, assembly GCA_000696205.2. Lineage (NCBI taxonomy): Eukaryota > Metazoa > Arthropoda > Insecta > Hemiptera > Lygaeidae > Oncopeltus > Oncopeltus fasciatus. Next base: position 809,740 of record KZ806922.1, on the reverse strand, counting down.
TGTTTAAAGAAAATTAATTGAAGTTGTACCCATTTTTTATTAAACATTAAATAAATTTTCTTTCTCTTAAGCCCCTCCCCCCACCCCTGAAATTTTTATTATGCAAAATATGGAAACGAATTTAACTATTTATATTTTACGCTAACAATTAAATAAAAAATGTTCATCGCACAGATGCCGTTTATTGTTAAAACTCCTGATTCGTTTAAGTTGGATATAAGTAAGGATAAATTATTAAATTTATCTTTCAAGCCAACAGAGTAAATAAAATTACATTTTACACCTATTATATTTTTATAATTTTTTTTTTTTCTAATTTCAAACAGTAAGAAGATATTGATGATTTCTCAATTTGATTTTTCTCTAAAACCCCCCCTCTCGATCGAGTTTACACATTAACAAGCTCATTCAACTTTTGCCATTCAAGCTTAAATAGCGAATTAGTATAATTTTTTTTTTTTTTCAGCCGCTAGAGCGCGTGCAGACAAACAAATATAAATATATGTGTATATATATAAAGTACACTGCCGGACAAAATTAAAGGATCACTTCAATATTTTGAAATTACTGAACTGTATAGGGTATTTTTGAAAATATTCTTTTTTTCTTTGTAAGTCACACTTTATTATAAGGGTAGTAAAAAATAAAAAATTATTTTCTGGAAATTTTTAATAGGAAAACAAATCAAAAAATAAAAATGTCCTACAGTCTCAAAATGAAAAAGTAAATCTTTGAAATGAAATGAAATAACAAAACTGAATAAAAAGGAAGAATTCGAGGAAAACGATCAATAATTGGTATTCCCACCTCTAGCTCTGATAATTGCTTCCATTCTCCTGCCCATTCCAGCGACCAGGGCTCTTACATGTTGTTCTGGGATGTTGTTCCACTCTTCCACTAACATTTCCCTTAAATCTGCCAAATTTTGTGGGTCTCGGGCGCGGACACGTCTTCCAAGCATGTCCCATACATGCTCTATTGGGTTCATATCTGGACTTCTGGGTGGCCAAACCATAACGTCAATTTCTTCTTGTCTGAGGAAATTTTGCACTGATCGAGCAACGTGAGGTCGGGCATTATCGTGCATAAAAATAAAGTTACCTGCGATATTTCTGGCGAAAGGTATTACATGTGGCTCAAGTACCTCCCTAATGTACCTGTCAGCAGTTATAGAGCCACGGTTCACAAGAACCAACTCTGTACGGGAGTTTAAATTTATGCCCCCCCACACCATCACTGACCCACCACCAAACGCAACCCTTGGAGAAAAAGTGCATGGAGCATACCTCTCTCCCCGCCTTCGCCATACCTTTTCCCGTCCATCTGGAGATCGGAGACAGAATCTTGACTCATCGCTGAATAATACGAGGCTCCAATCTTCCTGAGTCCAGTTTAGGTGCTCCCGAGCAAACCTCAAGCGCTCAACCCGGTGTTCCCTGGAGAGAAGAGGTCCAGTAGCTGAAGGATGGGAGGTCAATCCATAATCGTTGAGTCGTCTTCTCACGGTTCGCTCTGAAATTTGCACATTCCTGAACCTCTGGAGGAGACCACGCAGACTGTTACCAGTTGATCGGCGATCCCGAAGAGCATGCAGTTGCAAAAATCTCTCGTCACGGTGGGAAGTTGACCTCGGACGGCCTTGTCCGACTCTTCTTGTATGCCCTCCAGTTCGACGGTGCCTATTAAGCACCCTGGACACTACGGATTGTGACCGCTGGAGCCGTTGCGCAATATGCCTTTGAGAAAACCCTTCTTCACTCAAAGCAACAGCACGAATTGATTCCTCTTCGGTCAATGCTCTTCTGTTGGCCATCACAACGTTCTTACTAAACTCACAAGTAAAAACTAAAGTCTCTTAAATGTTAGAAAATCTTCAATAAGATGAATCTTTGCTAACAACTAACCATTTACTGATAGGAAGAAAGAAAAGAAGTGGATTAACTGACCCTTTTCTCCATAAACGGGTGGGAATATAAACAGGTACAGGATTAACTGGATAAGATACAACACAAAGTCCAGTCTGGGGCAATGGAATTTCTATTTTTATCTCTTATGTAATAATAATATAAATATTTGTAAGTTATCCTTTAATTTTGTCCGGCAGTGTATATAGAGAAAATTAAACACTCGCGGCTGCGATATGTAGCAATCAAGAACAGGACGGTTAGAGAGTGCAGTGCACACACAAAAAGAAACTATCACAAGGAGCAAAATTTTCGGGGATCTCTCGCCCTTCGTCAGTGAGAAGTGAGGAGATACTATACTGTATACTACATCACTTCTATATGTATAATTCTTCACTTCTCAATGACGAAGGGCGAGAGATCCCCAAAAATTTTGCTCCTTGTGATATTTTCTTCTTGTGTGTTCACTGCACTCTCTAACCGTCCTGTCTTGATTGCTCTCTCTCTCTCTCTCTCTCTCTCTATATATATATATATATATATAAATGTTTTTAATATACCTTGTTACTAAGTATTAATATAAAGTACTGGAGGTATTATTTTTAATTTAAATCAAATAAGTGGAGTTTTAGTAGAAGACCAAATGTATAATGTAGGTATCTTGGTTTTTATTTCAATGAAATAAAAAATAACATAATATATGCTAGTAAGTTTTTAGTGCAAGGGAACAGAATAAAAAATCTAACTGTCCCAGCCAGGACTTTTAAATGCACCGGCCCGAATAGCAGGAGATCCAGGTTCATGTCCTGGCTGGAACTGTTCGATTTTGTATTCTGTTCCCTTGCACTAAAAATTGTTAAAATTTATGTGGGATTATATACCCCAAAAAAATAATATTTATAAAATTAAAATTTAAAAATAANTATATATATACAAAATTTTTGAATAGATCCTATTTTAAGAAGGAGCAGTTGATTTTTTTCAAAGGTGAACGAGGCTTGATTTCCCTACGGCAAATATTCTTAACAAGACGTGTGTGAGTAAGATACACTTTCTCGGCGTCCCTTTTCAATTCCTTCTGACAGCCTGGCAAAATGAAATAGACGAGCACCTAAGGTAAGTACAGGGCGACGTGAAACGACCTTCAAATGAAAATATCTCGGGCGATTTTCACAGGTCGATACTACCCCGACCTAGTTTTCCTACCAGGAAGTGCAAAGTTCGCACGCCAGGTTCTGCCACCGCTGACCTCCTTCGGTGTATTCTTCCGCCATTTCCGTGCATTTACTACCCGCTGCACTGAAATTAAGATAATTTGACGAAAACGGACACGCTCGAGAATTTTAGGATTAGATACCTCTCCTTCGATATTCGCATAGATTTCTTTACTACTTACATCAATGTTATTTTATTTACTTTAAATATAAAATTCTTCGTCATATTCCATATTGTACCATGAAACCATGTGCATTAGCAGTAGTTTATCTCGCTTTTTTCCTCTTTAGACTCACACACACACACACACACACACACACAAAGATATTTTGTAAATATTTATAAGGTAATAGAAACAGTACTTAGCAAAAATTTGATGTTTAAGTGAAAAATGTGCATACAATTAAAATTTATGTTTGGACATAAATTATCCTTTACCATTGTCATATGTTGTTTGAATATATCTTTTAATGCTAGCATTGAGTTGGTATTAATCACAATACCGAAAGGACAATTTTGAAAATGTCTTCACATCATCTCCAAAATAATCAATATTAAATCATGGACAGCTTTTTTTCATTTATTTTCACATTTCAGTATTATAATATTGCCCTGCAGCTTTCCATAGAACACTTGGGAGAGCTAATGGTAATTAAATACCAAAATATATTCAAATGGAGAATTTTTTCACCTTAGATATTATTATTAAATGTTTTTTGTTGGGATTCGGTCAATGAAGATTCAAGAAATACAATTTTTTTTAAATGTGCAATTTTTAAAATTATCTGCCAATGTTTTAGCTTACATTTTAAGCCATTTTCAGGGCTGATAAAATACAATACCATAAGAATAAAAAACATAAAGAATTAAATGATTTACATTATTATTACATAGAATTGCCATAACTAAATGTAATGTGATATTAAAAGTATGTAGAATATGTAGAAAAATAAAAAAAATATATATATAATATACAATTCACACCAACCTGTTATGAAGGCGAGATGGGATGTCCTGTCACCAAGATACCATTTAAATGACTGAGAGGTAGGGTTTGGAACTTGTGAGAGAGCTTTGAAATGGACAACATAGGTGGTGTCACACATTTAATGTTTTTGCCATGGAATGTCTAGTCAGAATGTGTCAGTGATCTGTAAATAATGTTTTTGGCCACAGTTATTTTTTTATCATAAGGGTGAGATTAGTTAAAATGGAGGAGACAACCTGAGTAAGTGTGCTTGGTGTACCAATCAGTGAAGCCATTAGTGTTACGGATAATACGGGAGTCAAGGAGGGAAGTTGATAATCAGACTCAATTTTAATGGCAAATTTAAATTGGAAGGAGTGAAATTCCGTAAGGATCTGAGAGTTTTTTTTCTGGACTGAGAATGAAGAACAAGTCATCAACATATTTTCTAAGGAAGAAAATGACATTATATTTCAACAGCCCTGAAGATGGCTTACAATGTAAGCCAAAAAGTTGGCAGATGATTAAAAAATATACAATTTATTTTTAAATTGTATTTTTTTATCTACTTTGACCGTACTTCAACAAAAAACATCTAATAACTGGTGTAGATAGTTTTTTACCTTTGTTTTATAATTTGTAAGACATCTAATATATTTTAAAAAGAAATTATTAATATATTTCAATAAAACTAGAAATTTAGTTAAATTACTTGTTCTGGAGTGACAAGATTTGTCCACAATCAGGTGATATTCTGGTATATTTCTATGAGTATTTCAAAGTCTGAGAAGGTAAACTTTTTTTTTTTTTTTATATAGCTTTCTTTACTGACTTGTATTTTCTAATAAAGAAAATTTATTACATTTGTGACTCTTCATTTGAAAAATATTTATAAATTTAAGTCGGNTATAAATTTAAGTCGGCAAAAAAAATTAACATTTTGATTTCAATGTTAAATATAAAAATATAATATTTAACATTGATATTTATTTTAAAATTGATCAAATATTATATTTGATTTAACATACCTAAATGTTATATGAAATGTAATATTTTCTTCAAATCTAGGCAAAAAATAAAGAAATGAGAATTTATAAACTAATTATGTTTGTATTGAATATATGAGTGTTTTGTACACACAATAGGAAATAATAAGTGTGTCTGTAGTCATGCACACACATGTTTTCTTCTTGGGCATAAAGTAATTTTTATTTTGGTTTCATCGTAGGCAAAATTAAATCAGATTTATCTTACTCTGATTATTTAAGTTTGACATTTCTATGTAATTTTCAAAAAGTGCTTTAATAAAAAATAACAAATCTTATACAAATTTTTAATTTAATTTTTTAGCAGAATCCGGTCCTCTGGCTAATTGCAAGGAAGAAGAGGTGTTTAAACTGGGGAAAAAAAGATGAAATTCCAAATTGTAGGACATTTCTGTCACATTCAGTGCAATTATTCTTTTAAAACATTTTTAAATGGATATTTCAATTTTTTTTTATAAAGCTATATTTTCCTGGACCTTCAAGACTTCAGGAAACTAAGCAAATATATATATATATATATATACATGTGTGTGTGTGTGTGTGTTTGTGTGTGTGTTGTATGTTACTTGACAAGGCATTTATTCACCTTAACAGTAAATTACTCCTTATGCTAGACATTAAATGACATTAAACACTCCTCTCACATTTTATTGACTTTTGGTGTATAAAATATACCAGTGGAACACAATAAATTAGTTTACTTTTTTTTTCTTTTATTCAACCAAATATTTTTTTATTAAAAATGAAATATAATTGACAAAACTGGCTGTAATTTTTCAATGGTTTGAGTAACAGAGTTATAAAACAGAAGTTTGTTGAATAGCTCTTGTTGGCAGCTATCATTTTGTATATAACGTAACAAGGTTCAAAATTTAAAATTTTTCAAAAAGTGTTTTGAAATTTTTTTTAATTTTCTTAAATTCTTCAAATTTACTATTTATAAACAATTATTGATGGTTATTTAATAACTTGACTGTCATGCCATTTTCCACCCATCTACCAAATATGATGTGGGATCATAATGGTATTGTGAACTCTGAATCATCTAAGTCAATGTTGCTGGTAAATTTAACTTGTATATTGATAAAAAATTAGGGAAAAAGGTGTGTGATACATAATTGTCATTTAACTGTAAACCATATGTACCCATGAAGTGTCTATATGCAATAACATATTTATCATTTACAAAAACCCATCTATATGTGTTTCTATGTGGCATATCAACAGTTCTGCATGATATGATAATTGTTCACTTGGACTTCATGTTTAGGGAGCACTTATACTCTGCGAATTTGGTTCAGTAGAAAGGAAAAAAAAAACAATTTTTTATCAGAAAAATAAAATTTATTTTGTGGATACAGGTTATTAGAATACTCAAAAGATGGAGCTGATCATGCTAGATGGAGGAATTTTACCATTACTTCTTGTTCACCTTCATTTTTGTCCAACATCTAGCCCAGCCACCACTTTCTGTTACAACAGATAGTGCCATTCCAGAAAGTTCAACAAACAGCGCCATATTATTTGTTAATGCACATGAAACATATGTTGATTCTTCTGAGAAAGAGTTTATCTTCACAGAATTCATTGATGAACTCTGTTAGCAAAGTATGAAAGTATGTAACTTAAAAGTTTTAGTGATTGGTAGAGATTCGGAACGTCTTCCTTGCAGAAATAAATTTGTTTCAGTTACATCTGTTGCTAGAGTGCATAAACAAAATTAACTGCATTGTTGCAAATCCTTTTACTGCCGGACGTTTTCTGAGAGCAGTTGCTACTCAGTGTCATTCAGCATCTATTTCAAAGTCCTGCTTTTACTAAACTGATATTTTACAAGTTCTTATAGGAAAAGGCCACATATAGGAAGGGGGCTACTCTAAAAGTCTCAGGTTAATGTAAAACTTACATAACATAAGTCATTGTTTCCTTATGATTCTAATCACATGGATATACTGCTCCCTACCTATTGTTCTAGTGGAACAACCGTACTCTTCCTGCAGGAAGAAAGAATCACTGGTAATAGCTAAACCCAATTTTGAAAGATAACCTTTTACATGTGACACAAACTCCACTATTTTACAATAACTCTGTTATTTATCAGTTTTATGATATTTTATAAAACAAATCAATCAAGTCAGATATTTGTTTTCATAAAACATTCAAGTAAACACCTGTCTTGAGAAACCCTTAGACAATTAGTAGTCTGTTTAATACATTTACTCTTAAACTAGTTTTTAAAGTACCTTTTACAGGGTTTATACCAGGACAACAAGAACATTTTCCAAGGTAGCAAGTAGATGGGAACTGCAGAAGATTTTCAACAGAAAACCCTTTTGTGGCTGTCATAAGATAATGAGGGAAGGTGCATTTTCTGATGATTTATTTTTAAATGATGAAATATGAAAATAAAAACAGTTTGTATACGGCAGTGAACAGCCAGTTTACAGATTCAAGGCTCATACTCTTTATTAGTATTTTAATGCATATATCAATGTATTTCAATATAATATTTATCAATGTATTTCAATATAATATTTATAAATGATTCATTTAATTTTTTTACCAAAAGTAATTTTACGTAGTAGACAATTTACCAGTATTGTAATCTTCGATGTTTCAGGGCTTACAATCCCAATTTGATTCCAAATCATAATTCGTCATATAAATGGAAAAAGGTGTGATAATAATGTGGGATATTTTGAAAATTGGAAGTTTTTGAAAAATTCTATTTTACATTTCAAATGGAGAGTTTTTGACCATGGAGTTTAATAGTAGACAATTTGTTGGAGTTCCGTCAAGATTGATCCAAAAAATACAATTAAAAAAAAAATTTTTTTTTTATCTGCCAATGTTTTAGCTTACATTGTAAGCCATCTTCAGGGGTATTGAAATACAAATTCATAAAAAAATATGATAAAAACAAAAAATTATGTGAATATATTAATTGTATGGCCATTGTTTTAGGAGAGGAGTGGAAATATGAAATTCATTAATAAGTTTTTTTGATGTGTGTGTAGGGAAACCATTAGAGAGATGGTCACAAGTTTAATAATTTTTGGGGGGATGTCTTACCAGAGAGTGTGAATAACCTGAAATGAAATTTTTGACCACATTTATTATTTGATGATGGAGTTGAGATGTGTTGAAATGGAGGAGACGACCTGAGTAAGTGTAAACAAAGACATTTTTTTCTGTTCTCTCCCTTATATTTCAAAACTTTCTGAAAAAATTTAAGAAACCCCTTAGAAAAACTTTCTCTAACCTGAAGCATGCTTTTTCCATCTATTTTCAAAACCTATTTTCACCCACTTCATCCCCATCCCCCTCCCTAACATAACCAATATTGTCTACAAAGTTCAATGTTCCACTCCTAATTGCCATGGTTTATACATTGGACAAACTAAAATTCCTACTGCCCATAGAATCAAAAATCACTAAAATGAAATTAACAAAAAACAAATAAAACTGCCCTCACAAAACACGTCATCCAAGAAGGACACACATTTGACTTTGAAAACATTACCATTCTTTCCACTGAACCCTATGAATGCAAATGTCTATTATACCAACTTATACAATTATACTTACAGCCCAATTCAGTTAATGATAGAACAAATTTCTTCAACTTATTCAAACATGTTCAACATTATCAGCCCTCCTCCTAAACCAACCTATCTAACTAGATCCTTAGGCTGTTAATCCAAAATAATTTCTATTTATTTTTTCCAGTATTGCCCCCTTTGATACAGATCACAGTTTATAGAACTTAATAGATGTAAAATTTAATTTCCTAAAATTTGGGATATGTAAAAATTTGAAGCAAAACCCTAATTAAAGAAGATATTATCTAAAGTAATTATATAGTTGAGTGTTTCCCCTACTCTACTAACAGAGAGCAGACTAAAGTCAGCTTATTGATCTAATATTTAATGGGCATTGCGCTTTCCAGCTTCATTTATAGCTAAATTTGTGAGGAATATGGTCATCAGTGGAAATCATATGGGTATAGGTTTAGAGAATGATTAAAATATTTGGTATATTCATTATTAATGGCTTTATAAAAATTGAATAAAAATTCTTTTAATTTAATTTTCTAACCCTTGTAATCAAGAATATTTTCATAAAAAACAACTATCAAAAAAATATATAAGAATAGAACTTTGTGGGTTGGGTGGGTTCCCTTTTTTTTTTTAATAATATAGAAACTAAACTTGGTTTTTAGGTTTTCATTTAAATTGGTTATATAAATTAATTTTTAACTGAAATTGGATGAGAAGGAGAGAGGTTAAGAGGAATTGATTTTAAATTTCCTTTCAAATAACAACATTTATCCAACAAATGCTGATTAAGGTACATATTTAAAAATATAACTACTTAGGGTGTGATTTCCCCATTCCTCACTCACAAGCATTCTTGAGAAAGGCTTAGAGATCTTACTTTATACACTCATTGCTCTTAGGGGGCAGAAAATGGAGAACGTAGATATCTAAATTGGAGAGACCAAAATGGGAAAAATGCCTGAAATACCAGAGCTAAAACTGAAGTAATTAGATAAGGTCACTAAACTTATGACTAGAAGGAGGATAGAACCAATTTTAAGGTCTATGAAAAGGATATAGTACGAGAGAATTTTTGTAAATTGGACTAGAAACTCTTAATGACATATTAATAAGAACAAAGTTGTTTCAGGTAAATTAGAAGAAATAAGTAATGGGGAAATAAGTGATGGGTAATTATTCAGGTCAGTAAGCCCACTAAAATTCTATCCTTATTTATAGTCATACAACTTATTTTTTGAATGAAGTGAATGCTTTTCATACTTAAAACATTTCTTTTCATAATATTTCATTTTATGAGAAAAATAAATTTTTTAATTTATTTTTCATAGAGAAAAATAAAAAATCATAGAGAAATCATTTTTGTTCCTTTTATTTTTTTTACATTATTTTCTAAATTTTTAGCTGCGGAGAATAAATAATATTATAATACAATTACTAATAATACTAAATTAATGATGTTACTAAATCGATTTTTAAATTCTCAACATTAAAGTTATTATTTTAGGGTTCGCTGATTAAACAAGAAAACTGCACTAGTATTTGAAATTTTATTTTGAACAAGAATATTAGACAGCCCAGACCATATAATTACATCAACATTTTTACCTACTAGGATTTTATCGGATGCATAGAGATACGAATCACATAACTTAACACCCCTTCTAATTATTAATAAATAATTAGTTTAAAAT
>KZ806922.1:784599-797651 GCA_000696205.2 Oncopeltus fasciatus | reverse complement strand
ACCAGCGCTAATTGACAAGAGGATCCAACCAATCAGTGACCAGCTACCTGACTACTCCAGAGACCAGCCACCAGAACACAGTATCAACCAATGGGAAGGCAGACTTCGCCCAAGGACAAGACCGCGCCGGGATTATACACCACCTGGTGTATAAAACATGGTAAATATATACCATCTGGATTTTTTAAAAATCTCTCTACAACTCTCATTCTCTTTTCAGCCCTGAAGAAGCCATCACATGATGTGCGAAAGCTCGGCAAATAAGAATAATTTGACTCGGTCCAACCCGGAAGATGAAATGGTAAATACATTAATTTATTATACTAAATAATTATATCTGCAAATTAAAGATAACAATAGAACCTACTGCCCTTACTAACTAATAAATAAATAAATAGGAAAAAGAATTAATTACTTACAGATAATTAACAATTGGGAACAAATTAATAATTTCTTATTGTCTAAGTTCTTTATTTACAAAGAGGTAAATAAAACATCTTGCTAAATTGTCTGCACTTACTAATTACTGTCACTTAACATGCTCTGAGACACACGATTTGACATTGACTTACTCGAGAACTGATGGCGAACCGCTTTTATAACTGTATGGAAGGCTGGCCTAGATCAATCTAATAGCTGTCTCTTGGTAAATGGTTATTTATATTTTAAGTAAGGCCAACCTTCAATTGGCCTACCCGTATAGATCTGGTCCTCTCGGTGCAAGCTTCCCCAACTTTTAACAATATATTTTATTTTGTTCTCATTTATGGATTTCTACAGTTGTATTTATTTTCATTGATGTTGCCACTAGTTTAGCTTGATCCATGTAACAATCTTCAAGTAGTCATTTAATTATTTTTGTTTGTTTTAAAGTCAATGATTCTTTATCTTGATATATTTTCATTCGAAGAAATCTTTCGGGCTTTCTTTATATTTTTATTTTAAACTCTTTCTTTAAATCTTTAAGTAGTTTGTTCATCATAACAATATTTTTACTCAACAGAATAACATCATATACACAGATACCTAATATCATAGAGCTGTCTTGATTTCTGAATATACATGGTTTTGATTACAACCTGTAAAAGTAATCACTCATACCTTATATTCTCCGTCTTCATTGGTTTCTGTACATCCTCTCCCGTTGGCGAGCGCTTTCGGACGACACTGTCCATCTTCTGGCCGAATACATACGTTCACTGTCACGGTCCGTATTCATTTTGTAAAAGTAATCATTTTATTCTACTATTAAGTTAACTGTGTATTAAAGTAATCCTTTGAACTTGAGAAACACTGTAATTCTTATATTTCATCTTAATGGAGTCCGCTTCATTCAATATAAAGCTTTCTGCAAATATGAGTTTCTTCACTAGAGATCCATATAAAAATGCAGTCTTAATATCAAATGTAAGAAAGCGAAATTCTTTATCATGTGCCAGAGCAAATAATATTCTGAGTGATGCAATATTTATCATAGGGCTGAATGTCTCATTATAGTCAATACATTTTTCTTGTGTTATCTTACTACTAGTCTAGCTTTATAGGTGCCATGCTCTTTTTGTATAAATACCCATTTGCTTGTCAATATTTTCTTTCCTTTTGGGGCATCTCTTTGATGATATCATGACTTCCCATGTCTTATTTTCCTTTAAGGATTTTTTTTCTTCATTTATTGTTTTTTCCCACATAAGCTTATTAGGTCCTGAAATAGCTTCATGCCAAGTCAATATAATATATCACCAAATCTTTTTGGTGGTTTCCTTCTTCATGTTCTTCTTTAGGTGAAACTTTCTTCATCTTGGACACCTTTATCTGAACATTTGACTTTTCATTTCAGAATCTTATTTATTTTATTTTATTTTTTTTTTCAAAATTACATAACAAATAGGACAGATCATTCTTTCTCCTGAAATTCTAAAATTTTTAGCAAACAGAAAAGGAAACAGAACACATTAGCCACCTGATAAGAAATCTAGTTGACAGAGCAGTTGGTTTAGATGGCCCAACTAAATACTGTAGATACCTCAAAGAGACAAAAAATAATTGGAAAAAAGTTTTTTGCGGGCTACTGGTGAATAAAATAACTACTTCTACAAATACAATATATTTAATTTATTAAAAAATACAAATGCTTTCTGCTAGTGAACTATCTGTCACTACTGCCCTTATATCTATTATACAATTAAAATAACAACTATTACTTACAGTTACTTTCCAATGATAAAAAATAATTCTTTATTACAGAAGAACTAAGAATTATCAGAAGAATATATTTCTCACTTAACTGTCACAATCGAGTTGTCACTGTCACAATTTGTTTATCACTTGATGTGTGGGAGCTAGCGGAAACTCAAGACCGACTGCGGAACTCCACTCGTGGCGGGGCGAGCTGCTTATATATTGAGCCTTGGATTTTTTTTTTTTTTTTTTTTTTTTTTTTCTTTGCCTCTATTTTTATATTTTACAACTTTCGCGGTATGCTAGCTGTGCGAGTGTACCGGATTTAGGCATGTACCTAATGCTATTTTCTTATATTCTAAGGTGTTTACATATTTAAGGTTAAATTAATTTATTTTTACATTTTAGGAGGGTGAGGGGCCCTCATTGTTACAGGCTTACAAACTAACTTAATACTAATTTATATACTAATAATATTTACATTATATAAATATGTACATAAAATTAATTTACATGTTACATGTAACGCATGGGGCTACAATTTGTGGTGTAGGGGGGACTTCCCTCTAATGAACACATGTCCAGGAGCCTCTGGCTCTGGAGCTCAACCTTCCATCGTCGTGGCAGGGTGGGTGGCTTAACATCCCGGAAGATGCGGTTCCGACAATCTAGGAGATTGTCGTAGAACTTCTGGATCCGCATTCGGATGTACTCGTCAATTTTCGGGATATCCAGTTCTTCCCGAATGACATCCGCTTTGGATCGCTGTAGTGAGCCTTGGAGGAGGCACAGAATGTCTTTAAACATGCGGAGGTCCAGGCCGGCCCGACTGGTCCTAGGCCGGCCTTCTCTCTGTCGGGACTAGATCCTCTTCTGGGCTTTCATAATAAGGTAAATACATAGCTCATCTGAGTTACTTCCTTTCTCTGATTCTGCTTTGATGGGATACTCATTTTACTTAATTTCATTTATGGCTAAAACAAAAAAATTATTTTTTAAAAATATATCAAACAATCAATAGTTACTTTTATTTATTTATTTGTTTTTTATGCTCGGAGATAAGCGCAAATATAATTATAATGCTTTTTGTAAAGTAAGTCTAAGAAATGTTAATGAGAACGAATAAAAAAAGTATTAGCTATAAGCAAAAACGAAGGAAGATCAGTATTCACTCGTTTACTCCTGCAAGGATATGCTGAGTAATCTCCTCACTAACAAAGGCTGAAGCACTCAAGAAATGGGCGAGATACTTTAGGGCGGTGCTTAGTATGGAAGGGCACGTGCCGGAATGTCTCGACGACCCAGAAGACCAGCAGATTACCGAGTGGGAGACCTCAGACGAATAATAGGCAGAGGAGGCTATCTTCTCACATCCTCATGAAAGATTTTTCGGGCATGCAAATACTACTTCTCTAGTTCGTAATTACTTCGGAAAGTTTTGTAATTCATTCCAATTTGTAATTCGTCTTTCAGTAATTAATTAAATGAAGCTTCCTTAGCTTTGCTCAATGAAAAACTCAGCCTTTCTTCTTTACATTTAAAAATGATATGCCAAATTTCATTTAGAAAAACTGAAATAATGCGGTCATTGACTTCAGGCCGCGGTATAGAGCTTTGACATGTCCCGACAAATTTAAGTGACTAGCACTCTAACTGTCCAGTAGTAAGTAGGGTCCGAGAAAATATCAAAACAATTAATAATAAAAAAATTTGTCTTGAGACCCAACTGCATATCTACACTGCTTTGAAATTCGCAAAGGTATTTTAATGAAATAAGAAGATAAAGTACTCTTAGTATGTAAGAGTCATCGTTTTACCAGTAATGATGGAGATGGCAATTTGGATTAATTTTGTTCCTATCTCTAATTAAGTCAATTTTAAATCAAGAATTAAAAGTAAACCAAAAGTGAATTGCGCATTCTTCAGAGTTAACAGAAAACTAAATAAATTTCTTCATGTGTGTGACCTTTTTTGTAGGACATCAACTACTCGTAGTTAGGTTAGATATATTTTCAAATCAGCCATCTGAACAACATCTAAAAACCACTAAAAATATTGGAAATAATTCAAAATCATTTTCAATAATAAAAAGTTTGTTAAAGGTCTATTAGGTTATCTGTCTTGTCGATTTCCAATGTATTTTCTTTAATGGGTTTTCCATCACTTATATTCAGATAAGATTAAACATTATTTTCCTCCAAGAGGATGGGAGAAGTGATCTTTCTTGACCTGGTGTTTAGGAAATAACTTCCAAAGAATAAATAACTGTCTATGGGCTGCGAAGATTGTTTTCATTCAAGAAAATTGATTGAAGAACTCCATATCCAAATAAGTAGTGAATTTTAAAATACTTAACTATTTATTAGGCTAGCTCATGGGATCCGTTCGGGTACCGCAATCCTGGGATTCAACACTGCGGGTTCAAATCCTGATCAAGACAAAATTTAATCGATAAATAAAGCTGACTGAAGTGTGACTCTCTTTTTGCAGTAATTTTTGAAACTCCTTCCCTATTCCTAAAGAAAGAAAAACTAATTATATATTATGATTTTTTTAAGTAAATCTGTTTTGAGTTTCATAGCTGTAAACTGAATGTTACTTTCTCTTCATCGAAAAAATTGTTTGTAATTCACACGTGACATCTCATGTAATCCTCCACTTATAATAATCATATTTACCTCAATAACGAACGTAGCTTGTTCTATTAACAATTAAAAGTAACAATTAAATTGTTTAATTTTGCTGAGTAACTCCTAAAATATTTCAATAAACAAATGTTTGTTGAGTTTTATTCACTGCAGCGAAAATACTTTTCTTACTGGTATTTGACATTTCAGGTTATTCCCCGCTTCTTTTTGCTAGATGCCACTCAATAATGAACTCCACCTTTTTTTTGTACATTTAAATGCTACATGTCAAATTTTATCAGGAAAAACAGCTAATTGTCGCTTTATTAAAATTAAAATTTACATAAACCTCCACTCTTAATAGTTCAATTCGCTGTGTAACTCTTAAATTATTTACGATCAAATATATTACATTCTGAGATAAAATTACTCTTGTCCAGTTGGCTGGGAATATATACAACGTTAATGGCATTTACCGCGAGACTTTGAATTTGAATTTTGAATGATGTATAGAGTTGTCAATGGTATGGAATGTTATTCTGAAGTCAAAAAGAATTAGGAAGGAAATTTTTCAGTTGTAGGTGGTGGCTGGTCTAAAGAGGGCGGGCTAAGTGTAACGACCAGGAAGGGATTGAAGAGGATTAGGACTGTAATTAAAAGGATATCTGGAGCTGGACTACACACTCGAGAGGCTTAAAGGGGTAGAAAGGATAAGGCAATGACTCATAGGGAAAGTGGGATTGGTGTCTTTATTTAAAGGAAGAAAGGAAGGACTTGTAACAATGAAAGAATGGAAAAACAGAATTATAAATATGTAAATGGACGAGAAATATAATAGGTGGAAAAAGATTGACAAGAATAAAAGGAATACTACTTTGATTTAATACTTCGCTAAAAATCCGCAAGTAGTCGGCTTTGCTTCGATTATAGCCACCGTAAGAAGTCCTCAAAGTATTTACTTTAGGTATTTGACACCTTGGCTTCTGTGTGAACTGGTAACTCACAGGTAGCGCAGTGGTTACGGTACTGGACACTTAGATAAAGATCACATGCCAATTCTCATCTCATATTTTATTTCCATGCTTTTTTTTTGCATTAATCCAACGGGCTACTTAAATATTCCCGGGATTTCCAGAACAAATTTAATGCCATTCTTTGCTTAATTGAAAAATAAAATCAATCGGCCATAACCATGAGCACATACCTTCTTTGATGGTAATGGGTTGAGAATAAGCACATCAGTAAGTTGACTCCCCCTTGGGCCTCTATATCCTATAGCAGATTTTTTTTGGGCTCAAATTTTTTGAGTTTAAATATGCCTGAATTAGTTTCGTCTTTTTATATTCCTCATTGAGCCAATGGACAAAAACAAATTTTCGGAGGTTTGAGATATTATTTTGGTAGCTGCTACTGTAATTATTATTCTAAAGCGAGGGTTCTCCTTGTCTAAATCTAAAAATTCGCATTGTTATGGGCTACGAGGCAATAATAATTTAAGAACATATCAAATATAAATTATTTTATCATAAAAAATAAATATACTTACTAATAACTATCTAACCTTCTTCCCTTACTAATTAATAAATGAATAAATATAAATTTAAATCACTTACAGCTAATAAATTAATTAATATGCACAAACAAATTAAAAATGCGTATTTACAAAGAATCCTCAGAACAATTGCTAATTATTGTCACTTATCACTTCGCAGTTAGCTGTATTGCAGAGGCCACAACCAGCCCGAGGCTCTGAGACACGCGATCTTACTCGGAAAATGATACAGATGAAGACTTACTTATAACTAACTCGGGGGGCCGCTTACAAGCTACTTTTATTATTTCATGGAAGGGTCTAGCAAGGCCTAGAAGATTCTCACCAGGATTTCTAAGTATCCAGCTTCCCTTCTCTGACCAAATGAAGCATCTGGCATCCTTCAAGTAGGCCCCTCCCGTACAGGTCTGGTCCTCACCTACTTCTCTAGCCTAGTATTAACAGTATTATTTTGAAAGTGATGTGACTAATTCCTTGTATTTGTTTCATCCAGCTTTTTCAATATTCCAATTCTTCGGGGGTTTATTTTGAGATCTATGATTTACTAAATTAACTGTGACCAGAAATGGTCATTACATTAAAAATAAAAGTGGATTACTTTCCAAAAATCAATGCTTTCCTTTCTCTTTTTTTTTTTTTTTTTGCTAGAAACCGTTTAGTTACTGGTAACAGGTTAAAATGCATAGATTTTGTACCTTTGTTAGTAAACTGATTGGATCATTCCATTTGTAGCAATTCGACTTTCAAAATATTTTGGGGCGGAGAATATGACTGTATATTTTTGGATGAGCCAAAAACTTAGAAAATGGGTTTGATTGATTTTCAAAAGTTAAGATTCAGAGATGTGACTCGTTCATGTTCGAACCAAAATCAAGCAGTCCATAAGGAATCTCAGTAGCTAAGAACAAAACATAAGGAAATCACTAGAACATTTCATTTCTTTTAGAACATTCAAGCGAATATAAAATGAATACATTTATATTATCTGAGGTTCAGGGGGGTCATCCGATAACGAGATCATCACAAAACCTGAAAGAAAAAATATTTCAGTCCCCCTGAACACTCTCTCCCAGCTGTAAGTACAGACTTCTAGATCTTCCATAATGTAGAAAAAAATTGGGAAAGCAAATCTGAGTGTGTGTGTGTGTGTTTGTGTGGCTTAGCTACATTGGACTGTAATTTTTAAGAGTTTTTAGCGAACTAACTTACCAACTTTTACTAAATATTTTCATATGGTAGGTATATTTTTATAGGGATTGTTGCACAAGAAGAGGCATTCGAGATTTTAAAATACCCTGACGCAGGAGCAGCGAATGATAAGTGAATTCTATAATATTATAGTTAATAATAATATAATAGTTAATAATTGTAGTTTGAACATTCAATGATATGCAATCCTCCGTACTTACGGTATATAATTTTATCAATAAACAGATGTGGGTTGAATTTCATTACTCTAAATTAAATATGACGAAAATACCTGGCTTGACATTTAGGATTATCTCTAACTCATATTGATCTTAATTCGTTCTCTATGAACTTCAGTCTTTCAGTATACACTTAAAGCGACATAAAACATTTTATTAAGAAAAATTGAAAAATGTGTCCTTTAGATGGTTGACTTTAGATATACACTTAAACACACACACACACATATTGAATATAAGTTTTGGTGTCTATTAAATAGGATCAAAAAAATTTTTTAAAGCATTTTCAAGAAATATTGCATGGGAATAACCTGAATAGCTCAAATGATCAAATAACTTAGATCTATTTCTAAAAGATACCTGAAAAAGGTATCCTGATTTCAAACTACATTGCTGTTTTTTGTTTTTGTTTTTTTTAACATTTATGAAATATAAAGTTTTTTTCTATTAAAAATCTCATTGTACTACATTCCTAAAAGTTCTTCGTAGCCATAACAGTCATTAAAAGATATAGATATAATCATTAGTAGTAATAATTTTTACGAAAGGGGTTTTCCTCTAAACTCCTACACCCCAAGCTCATCTTGCTCATTATCGTATACAGATATATATTTGATCTGTGTTCGTGCATTTGCCCCCNACCACGGGCCATTGCTTCCAGAGTCGTCCTCTTTTCAAGAAGTTTGCAGTCCGTCTCCTCTCTCTCTCTCTCTCTCTCTCTCTTCTCTCTCTCTCTTCTCTCTCTCTCTGTATTGATTAATAAAATACCCTTTTGGTGGGGGAGGGTGATGGTATTATACAGATTTTCAAGACGATTTCAATAGTTTATTATCCATCAAGGCAATAAATTAAAATAAATATGTATAAATCATTAAATATTTACAGGAAATAGTAAATTTTAAAACTAGTTAGTTATAAAATTTAATTTTGGTAAGTTGATTAAGAATAGGGGTCTACTTGAAATCCTAAATCTTACTATTAAGTATATTTTAACAAACTATCATGCTAATATTAATGGTATGACTTTATATCTTAGTATGATCGTCACCTTTCATTGTTTATCTCATCCTCCAGTTCATTAGTCTAACATGACAGGTGATTGCCTACAATGTTCAATATTTCATAAAAACGGGAGTTCCTGAAGGTAGTGTGCTTTGAACTATCCTATTCATCCTGCACACTGCTGACAACCATACCCATCCAAGTACCCTTTCAGCTTTATTTGCAGATTTTTTTTCCCACACCGATCCTAAAACTGCTTCTAAAAACTTGTAAGGTCATCTCGAAAGCATTAAAAAATGTGTGACAAATGGAGAAATATTGCATAATAATGATGTTAGTGAGTGTAAAAACTTGTTTCACCTTCCAAAATCAACAGTCTTATTTTTAACAATCCAACCTCAGCGTGGTTGGTAAATCTAGAGGAGTGCGGTTTCAGTTTTTTCTTGTTGAATTCTGAAATTTGTGAATTCAAGATATTGTTTCAAGTAACACGGCACGGCATGTTCGGGTTAACTAAGTGGGAAAATTATCTGACAACATTTCGGCTTACATTTTCAGGGTTGCTTAAAACTAAAAAAATTATAATACTTAAGAAAGAAAATTAAATGATTTACATTATTATTACATAGAATTGCCATAACTAAATTCTATCTAATAATAATGTAAATCATCAATTTTTTAAAATGTTTTTCTTATGAAAATGTATTTCAACAGCCCTGAAGATGGCTTACAATTTAATTATTTAAATTGTATTTTTTGGATCTAACTCCAACAAAAAACATCAACCAATTACCAATTTGAATCGTACAGGGAGCTAGAAATTCTACCTCAGCCGAAGAGAGTTGTTTTTTTTCTAGCTCCCTGTAAGATTCAAATTAATAATGAAATGTGGGATTACATTAGCACAGTTTAATAACTATCTATCTACCAATTACATTATAATGTTAATTTATTTAAGGACAAGATCATACTTTTATTCTTCTTAGAGTTTATTAATTTATATAATTAATAATCACATGAATTATTTTTTACTTANTTCTTAAAATATATACATTCCAGGTGTATTCTACATTACCAGAAAAATTGTAAAATTGTTTGACTGGCGAAATGATCTTCAATAATACTATCAACTTATTAACCTTCATCTCCGTAATTGCCTGTGGATTTTTCTGCTGCAAGGTACCGTTGCTCCATATAATACCACCATATTCCAACATATATAAGATCATGTTAGTTAGCTAATTGAATCTTGTTGAATGTTTATTTTCTTCTACTTCTTTCTTAGCCTGTATATTATTGGCTCAAAATTTGACATTTTGTATTATATAATATAATGTAAAAAATTAGAAAATGAAGAATAGAAAAGGAGTAGAAATGAGGAGTTGAAAAGAGGAGTAGGATAGAGGAGTAGAAAAGAGCAGTAGAAAGAGGAGGAAAACAAAAAAAGAGGCGTAGAAAAAAGGGTAGAACAGAGGAGTAGAAAAAGAGAAGTAGGATAGAGGAGTATAAAAGAGTATTAGGATAGAGGAGTAGAAAAGAGGAGTAGGATAGAGGAGTATAAAAGAGTATTAGGATAGAGGAGTATAAAAGAGTATTAGTAAGAAAAGTAGAAATAGGAGAGAAAAAAGAAAAAAGAAAAGAGGAATGGAAAACAGGAGAAGAATAGAAAAGAAATTATTATGTATAATTGAATTTATAAAGCCTCTAGCATAAAATTTTTATTACAAGCCTTTATGACTCCATTTTCGTTATATTTTATTCTAAAATAAAGGTAAACAATCAAAATCTTAATTTTTTTTAGGGGTAATTTTTACATTTTAATCCTTCAGCAAAGTAGTAGGAACAGTTAACTACTTGTATTAGATATCCTTAATTTTGTCCCTTCAAGTATTTTTCGTCTTTCAGTATATGAATTTTTTTTCAATATATGTAATATGTTAATTTTCATAAGCTGGCTTCGATGAGAATTATATAAGATTTTTGTGTTAAATAAAGTATTTTTTAAATACAAATGTAGGTAGGTAGGATCGGGTTTCGGGGCGATCAACCTTTAGATTATTACGCCCTAAATACAAATGTTATAACAAGTCAATTTGAAAAAATACCTTAAGAGTTTACCATTAGAACAAATTTCGATGTGAAGAAATTTACATATAAGCTTTGTCAAAGATAAAACAATCACTAACATTATTTTTTCTTTTTTTTAATATTTCAGGCTAATGAAACAGACTTCAGTTCTCTGATACCTGACAATTACTCGATATCTCTGGTAAGTAAACTGATAGAGTCTATTTATTGATAAGATCATCTGAGTTATCAGAATTCGATTTATCTAGTAGATCAAGTGATTTACTCTCGTCTCAAATTTCGAAAAACGCAACGAAGTATGGGCTTCAGTTGACAAGATTTTATTGATTTCATAATAAGTGTAAGGTACCTCATTTTTATGGAAATAATAGATAATATATAAATAAATACCTCTACTTCGGTATGAAACTCTATCAATTCCAAAAATACGACGAAACAAAATATAATATTTGACCAAAACATTAAATATTTAGCAGAATATCAGGATTGCATAGGCATAATGCAATTTTTAATGTTTTAATTATGAAAAAAAGCTATTTTAACGAGAATATATATATATANATATATTCTTAAAATATATACATTCCAGGTGTATTCTACATTACCAGAAAAATTGTAAAATTGTTTGACTGGCGAAATGATCTTCAATAATACTATCAACTTATTAACCTTCATCTCCGTAATTGCCTGTGGATTTTTCTGCTGCAAGGTACCGTTGCTCCATATAATACCACCATATTCCAACATATATAAGATCATGTTAGTTAGCTAATTGAATCTTGTTGAATGTTTATTTTCTTCTACTTCTTTCTTAGCCTGTATATTATTGGCTCAAAATTTGACATTTTGTATTATATAATATAATGTAAAAAATTAGAAAATGAAGAATAGAAAAGGAGTAGAAATGAGGAGTTGAAAAGAGGAGTAGGATAGAGGAGTAGAAAAGAGCAGTAGAAAGAGGAGGAAAACAAAAAAAGAGGCGTAGAAAAAAGGGTAGAACAGAGGAGTAGAAAAAGAGAAGTAGGATAGAGGAGTATAAAAGAGTATTAGGATAGAGGAGTAGAAAAGAGGAGTAGGATAGAGGAGTATAAAAGAGTATTAGGATAGAGGAGTATAAAAGAGTATTAGTAAGAAAAGTAGAAATAGGAGAGAAAAAAGAAAAAAGAAAAGAGGAATGGAAAACAGGAGAAGAATAGAAAAGAAATTATTATGTATAATTGAATTTATAAAGCCTCTAGCATAAAATTTTTATTACAAGCCTTTATGACTCCATTTTCGTTATATTTTATTCTAAAATAAAGGTAAACAATCAAAATCTTAATTTTTTTTAGGGGTAATTTTTACATTTTAATCCTTCAGCAAAGTAGTAGGAACAGTTAACTACTTGTATTAGATATCCTTAATTTTGTCCCTTCAAGTATTTTTCGTCTTTCAGTATATGAATTTTTTTTCAATATATGTAATATGTTAATTTTCATAAGCTGGCTTCGATGAGAATTATATAAGATTTTTGTGTTAAATAAAGTATTTTTTAAATACAAATGTAGGTAGGTAGGATCGGGTTTCGGGGCGATCAACCTTTAGATTATTACGCCCTAAATACAAATGTTATAACAAGTCAATTTGAAAAAATACCTTAAGAGTTTACCATTAGAACAAATTTCGATGTGAAGAAATTTACATATAAGCTTTGTCAAAGATAAAACAATCACTAACATTATTTTTTCTTTTTTTTAATATTTCAGGCTAATGAAACAGACTTCAGTTCTCTGATACCTGACAATTACTCGATATCTCTGGTAAGTAAACTGATAGAGTCTATTTATTGATAAGATCATCTGAGTTATCAGAATTCGATTTATCTAGTAGATCAAGTGATTTACTCTCGTCTCAAATTTCGAAAAACGCAACGAAGTATGGGCTTCAGTTGACAAGATTTTATTGATTTCATAATAAGTGTAAGGTACCTCATTTTTATGGAAATAATAGATAATATATAAATAAATACCTCTACTTCGGTATGAAACTCTATCAATTCCAAAAATACGACGAAACAAAATATAATATTTGACCAAAACATTAAATATTTAGCAGAATATCAGGATTGCATAGGCATAATGCAATTTTTAATGTTTTAATTATGAAAAAAAGCTATTTTAACGAGAATATATATATATA
>KZ806922.1:738209-766987 GCA_000696205.2 Oncopeltus fasciatus | reverse complement strand
ATAAGTGGAAAGATGTCAATCGATGACATATTGATGAACGTTGTTGATCAAAGTATGACACTCACTCTTGAGTTGACATCTTTCGGCATAACACCTGTCTCTGACCTAGACAGACCTCTAGCTCTCATCCTAACACTGCCTGGGTTTTCTTCCGTTTTTATTTTTTTTTTTATTTTTTTTTTTTTCTGTGTTAGCCTCCCTTGCAACCACTCAGGGTCATTGGAGGGAGGGGCTATCTACAGGTTGCCACCCCATTTTAAACACCCATGGCTCAGGACAAGCTTCTATTTATAAATAAAAGATTGACCTGGGCGGGATTTGAACCCGCGGCGTCAGGATTGCGAGACCCGTACGGATCCCCTGAGCTAGCCTGGCGCCCCGAAAGTACATTAAGTGTAAAACATTTGGTTGTTTTCATATATTTCATTACAGTTTTCTCCTGTTAAAAATATAATAGTAGAATAGAACAATATCTGATTTATATTTATAATATTCAGCTCTACTATTATACTCTAGTTCAACCATTATTTAAATATTTACTGTTTTTTTTTCTTTTTTAATCGTGTATTAACCCTTGGTCATTAACAGCAGGGAGATATTATAAAGAAGAGATGTATGACTTTATCATCGTCTAATAGAATTTTGTTTAGAGTCCCATTTAAGTTATATTTCTTCCTTGTTTCTTTATATAGCAAAGAAAGCGATTAAAGATGGTACATCTCATTGTGAGATGTACTCAAAAGTCACCTTGAATGATGTAAAGGTGCTATTTAAAAAATTAATACTTAATGAAAGGGAAAATAGATGTTAGTCAACCAGGGACAACAAGTTATACGAGATAAAATCTTCTTCAAAGTTATGGTCTAGTTCCATCTCAACTGACCATAAGAGAGAAGTAGTATTAGCCAGACTAAGAATAGGACACGCAAGATACTTACTCATGGCTATATAATGGCAAAGGATAACCCACCCATTTGTTAGGTCTGTGGAAAACTTCTTACCAACAAACATATATTTACAGAGTGCCTGAAATATTCACTGTTTGTCTTTCTTTTTATTGAAAACATATGTGCTTCTTTTTTAAGTTATGCTATTTTTTAAAATTTAATTAATATATATTCATAGAAATTCTTAACTCTTTTCTATATAGATATTTGGCTGCTAAATCATATTATTTTGGAGTTGGTGGAAGTGTTGGTGAATTCTGTGAATTCATTAAGAAGAAAGGGATTTTTACAACTGAGAAAGTGTTTAGCTCAGATGATGGTATTTCATTTTTATAAACATATTTAATAAATGTCTGTCTTACCACTTTTTTTAAAAACTGTTATGGAAGGGAGAACTGGCAATGTCTTTAGAGAATTAGTTTAATCTTACCATTTTTCTTCCTAACTAATTTAATTAGTCCTGAAAAATTCTAATTTAAGAATTAAGAAAGTAAAATACAAACTCTACGTACCTCATGTACATATCTCAAAAGTACATGAATTTCATTTACCTCAATTCCTGCCTTAATATTTTTCCTTTAAGTGAAGGATGATAGTATTTATAGTATTAAAAATAAATAAAAGTACAGTATTTAATTATGGAGTATCAATAATAAGCTTATAAGCTTTTATTTAAACTTTAATGCTGGGTCTTCTAAAATCAGCTTAGCCTAAATTGGAATAAAAGCTTCTAAGTGTGAAGGCGACTTCAATTATTTCATTACCTTATTGATGACCTTCACTCCCAGCTATAAAAAGAGCAGAACTTCTTTTTTTCCTCCACTCATTTATCAGACAAGGTAGGTAGGATCGGGCTTAGGGGCGATCAACACTTAGATTATTAGCCCAATCAGACAATATCATATACTTCACACTTTATTTATATCTTTCTCTAATTGCTAAATGCTTTCAGAATCAATTATTCCATCTTCACAGCTCAACCACTTTGTAATGATTGCTCCTGCCTTGGCAGCTCTAGGTTCACTGTGTTTATAGGTGGCCATTAGGTTCTAGATAATGAGATAGTAATTTCTTTTGATTCATGAAGTTTAATTATGATAAAGATTTATATCTAAATCTTAACTCAGAGCTGCCAGTTTAAAAGTTCTTGAAAACACTAACTTGGTACTTTTATTATATATTTTTTATTAGGACATCTGTGTTCCTTTTAACTTAGGAAATGTTAGCTTATCTTAACTAGTAACCCTAACCTTTCATAATAATCAATAACTTATATTAGTTTTTCTGTTATTCAGTAAATGTTTTTGCTTAATTTTTAAGTATTTTCATTTTTGTTCTCTATNTATTAAGTTTAATTTTTGACTTTATAAATTTTTCCTGGTACACCTTTCATGCTGGAAAGAAGATTTTGTTTCCTGACAGCTTGAAAGGAAAGAATATAATTAAATTCCTCTAATAATCTTTAAAAAATGCCTCGAGGAGTTTTTGATTGCATATTTAAATACAAATATAAAAACACTAGAGTTTTAAATAAATTATTTTTTAAATATTTATTAAGGTATTTAAATTTTCTTAAAGGATAAAACTAAAGTAACATAATTTACAAACAAAGCGTATATTCCTGAATTTTTTATCTCTTTTATACTATTTTACCTTTCAATTACTTGAACTTCTGAGCTTCATTTCCATATTTCCTTGTAAAATAAAATAAAAAGCCATTAGTGAATTAATTAATACTTTACTCTCCATAAAAGAAAAAAGTATTTATTTAAATTTTCAGACAAAAGAAATGAAGATTTTGGATGAAATAGTTTAGTTTTAACTCATAAGTTTACAGTTTATTAGATCAACTACAAATTTGATATTTTCTTTGTATATATCTCTGCTTCAAGCTACCTAAGGCCAGTGTCTAACATTTTTTTTATGATAGAATGTAAAACAATTAAAACATGCTTAGGCTAATTGTAATAATATTCCCCAGTAAGTAATTAAGAAAACTAAAAATTAAAAATTTTCATTAGGGGCTAGGGTCAAGAGTATAGACTTCAAGTAGTAAGTTATAAGATTTCATTGTCACTCAGAATCTTGAAGTGTATATTTATTACCATTTAGATTATCTGTAAATATAATTGTATTTTTTTTTCTATTGTTTTCTCATTCGATAATCTATCTAAAGGTTAATTCAATTGTTCAAAAGCTTTAGTATAAAGCTCCTCTGTTCAGTACTGGAGGAGACTGACGAGGTTATTGTTTTCCTCAGACCCTTATATTGATAACTTATCCTTTTTTAAAGACATAACCTACTCACCTTTTTAGTTATTTAATTACTCTATGAACTTTAGTTTTATTATTTTTCTTCTTTATAAGTTAACATATTTGCATCTCACCTGTTTATAGATGAAATCATATCTCCAGTGATTGTTTCATTTCAACTCCTGTCTATGAGGATCTTCACATATGTGTGGCTCAATCATTTGTATAAGAATGTACATAGTTTTATTTTATATTGTTATTAGGTAGTTTAAATATTCTTAAGTGACCAATTTTTATTACATATTTATTGTGATACACTAACTCTGGTTGTAAGTTTACTATGCTGTTAAAGGAAAGAAAAAGAAAAACTATGTATAAAATATATAACTAAAACAAAGTATGGGGCAGAATGTCATATCTTTGTTGTTACTAGCTAGTATTAGCTAGATAAAGGAGAGGAAAGAAATTACAAAAGCAATTATATTTTTTTAAATTAAGTAGTTGTATACAGCAAAGTTCAATTAAGAACAATTAAAGAAGACTAAATAAATTTGCTGAAAAATGAGGAACAAAGAAGAAAAAAAAAACTTTTAAAAAAAGAGAAAGAAAGAAATGGGGCGGCTTTTAAAACACTTACAAAAAGGACTTCTACTCATTTAATAAAATAAAATAGTGCAACCTAGTGGCCAGAAAGGGTAGGTTACCTAATTGAATCTGGGTGAGGAACAAGGCATGAGGAACATAAAGTGAAAAAAATATTTAATAATGTGTTTATTCATAAATACTTCTTGTGGGTTTGGAAGAAGTATTTCTGAATAACTTTAGTCAAAGCCTGACTATGTAGTAAAGTTAGTTTTTGCCGAGCTTTCACATATCATATGATAGCTTCTTCAGGGGTGAAAGTAGAATGAGTACCCTCTATTTTCAACCCTGAATAAGCCATCAAATGATATGAGGAAGCTTGACAAAAACTAATTTTTTGACATGCCAAGCCTGGAAGAAGTATGTAAAAATATTTCCGAAAATTGTGGAAGCCTATGTTTACTATTATACTTTTGAAATATTGCAGTTGAAAAAGTCATTATATTTTTAAGCATACCTTCAATTTTTTTTTTTAATCAGGCAATACTCCCCATTACTTAAGAAATAAAAAAAATTTTAATAATAATTAATGAATGTGATAGAGATTCAAAAACCTCTGCAGCTAAGAGGTTCTAACAATTGAAGTTGAGCTTTTGAATAACTGAGCTTAAATAAATTCGAAGCAAGTGGGAAGATGACTCACATTCCCTCATCACCTAATTGATGGATTTTTTCCCAGTAAAGAAGAAGATGAATAACAATTGGTTTTGCTTACCTGTGTTATGACTATTGATTTATTTTTATTTTTTTTAACTCTTCATTAGTCTAGCAGGAAGAACAAAAAAAAAATTCCTCTTAGCACAAATATCCTCTAAAGTTTCTTTATTTACTAATAATTCAGTGGTTTTTAGATTATACAAACTCAAGATGGGATGTAAAGTATTTTGTCCATGAATTTAATTTGCCTATTTTCATATAATTTCCTTCCTTGTTAAAGAAATTAGTGAGTGAGGTGAGGCTAAAAAGCATAAACACAAGTCTGAAAATTCATATTTTTTATTTTACTAATACTCTATAAAAGGTTATGATGCAGAAGCTGTATAAAATAAGCAGGTTTTCAATGTTTTGTTAAAGATGTATATAAATATATGTGACTGATGACTAATTTTTTCTTAAAAAGTTCGTTGCACAGGAGTTGTTTAATTTTAGCAGATTCTCCATGTTCCATCAAAGATGTATATAGCTAAGAGTTAATGACAAATTTTATCCCAAATGTTAGAGAGGACAATGATCGTAAAAGGTGAGACCACTAACCTTTGTTCCAGACTGGTCAGGAGTTCGGGAAAGAAGAGTTGGTGCCTATGTAAATCTCTTTTTTAACAGGCATTTTTTTTATAAATGTTATACAATATAAACATTAAAAAATTATAATTGATTCTTGCTATATTTTATAAATACTGATTTTAGTTGTGGTAATTAATCATACATTAATTTTATACAAGAAATGCAAGGGAATAAAATATAAAAATCTTACTACCTCAGCCGGGACTCAAATCCCGAAGTTTAGATTAAACTTGGCTACTGCATTCAATCCATTTAGTGCCAAACTTCAGATTAACAATAAATTAGACATTATTACCTATTTTTCTGGATGTTTAACTTGTTTGATAAAATTAGGTCCTCATCTAGCATTTTTATGATCTACCTATAGAACCATTAACTAAAAAATCTCTTGGATCTTTTTCTCTTAATCTATTAATTAGAACATTTATTTTTAATAGAAATTGCTGATTTGTTATCATTGTATATGGTGGAGTTTCATCAACGTTAGCAGTTGATTTTAATTCTTTCATTTTTGTAAGTTTTATGTATATATACATATAGACTTGCTAATCAATAGTGGATTTATTATGAAACACCAAATATACAATACCAATTATCTGATTAATTAATCAACCATCCTTAATGCCTGGCCTTATATGGAATTTAAGTATAAAGTATAATCTAAGCAGTGAAAGCTAATATAACTCAGAATACAGATGGGCAATGTTTCTTAATTTGCAAAGTATTTTTTTCTTGTCCATAGAATAAATATAAGTAGCACACATTTGTAAGAAGTGTATAATTATTAAGTTTAATTTTTGACTTTATAAATTTTTCCTGGTACACCTTTCATGCTGGAAAGAAGATTTTGTTTCCTGACAGCTTGAAAGGAAAGAATATAATTAAATTCCTCTAATAATCTTTAAAAAATGCCTCGAGGAGTTTTTGATTGCATATTTAAATACAAATATAAAAACACTAGAGTTTTTTCTTTAAAAGATTAAAAATTTCAATATTATTAATAATTTTATCTGGTTAATACAGATAACTAATTTTTATTCAAAGAAATCTAAGGACAGATCTGCAATCAATGAAAGATGGCAAGAAAAACAAGACAGTTTGTGTAATTTGTATAAAATTTATTAAGAAAAAAGTTTAGATATATATTAGATATATTTTGATTCACCTATTAATGGATTTTCATTTAACAGGTGAATCAAAAGATATTTTACAAAATAAGCCAGGGAAGAAAAATGAACGTTCATCTTTGCAAAAGTTAGAATTCAATGAATACTGGAATTATTTGAATTTGACTCACTTTGTTTAATTTAGCTTTCCATTTTTCTTGAGCCCATCTAAACCAATAAAGTGATACATGTATATAATATCAGCATTCTAAAACTATGATAAATAAATAAATAAATTTATATANTATATATATATATATATATATATATATATATATATATATATATATATATATATATATATATATATATATATATATATATATATATATATATATATATATATATATATATATATATATATATATATATATATATATATATATATATATATATATATATATATATATATATATATATATATATATATATATATATATATATATATATATATATATATATATATATATATATATATATATATATATATATATATATATATATATATATATATATATATATATATATATATATATATATATATATATATATATATATATATATATATATATATATATATATATATATATATATATATATATATATATATATATATATATATATATATATATATATATATATATATATATATATATATATATATATATAAAATGTTGATGTCTTCCCTGTTTGACTTGTGATAATGATGGTTTTTAGCTCAAGTACTAAAATAAATAGATAAGAATAATAGTTTTGAGTCTTGAGTAATGGGTAAAACACTGGTGAAGCACATACCAGGTGTACTTTATGTTATGAGTCAGGGCCTCAG
Source organism: Oncopeltus fasciatus (assembly GCA_000696205.2). Taxonomy (NCBI): domain Eukaryota; kingdom Metazoa; phylum Arthropoda; class Insecta; order Hemiptera; family Lygaeidae; genus Oncopeltus; species Oncopeltus fasciatus. The sequence continues at coordinate 759,866 of KZ806922.1, read as the reverse complement.
GCATAACCCAGCCATTTAAACTAATTTAGAGTTAGCTTAATGAAAAACCAATGAGTTCTTTTAGAGGCTCTGAAGATATGCTATAAAAAAAACAATCAAAACAGAAAATCCTTGGTGTCTGGATCATGGAGGTAAAAATATTATTCTTACTTATATTATCTGCAGAAATAAAGAGTCAAATTTCATATCCGTAAATGATTTGTTATAGATAAGAACAAGAGAATTTGGAGTCACCATAATATCCACATTGCTTAAAAGTTTTGGAATTTTTTATTCTCTTTTCATATTATATCAAATATGAATAATTAATGAATATTGACTGAATGTGCATTTTTAGGGTAAGTGTGAGGGACCGATTTTAATTATGCAACTAGTATACAATATTTTCCTTTTTTAATATAAACTGTTAGATCAAAAATAGTAGTGTTTTTTTTTTGTTTTTTTGTAGGATTAACTCAAAAATGCTACAAAGTTTGGAAGTATTTTAATTTTTCAATTTTATTTGAAAACTTATAAGGTGTAAACACATATGCACCCAAATATTATATCCGAGACACTTACACCGATTTTTAAAAAACCTAATATAGGCCATAAAGGACTAGGAGAGAAACACATGTTTGTGTTATTCACTTCCCACTGCTGTGTAAGTCTGCCCTCAATTCTTGCTGCTAGATTTTTTACCATTTAATGAAAAATGGTACTTAATTAGGGCTGGTTGTTTCATGAAGCACAAAGGAATCCTCTGGGGAATTAAAGACTGGAGCACAGAAAGAAAAAACTGATTGCACACCGTGAGTTTTGAACTGGGATCTTTAGCTTCAGAGTACATTGCTCTTATCAACTTATGTCAGTATAAGTGTCCTTATGAAAGTGTAATATAAAAATGTTCCTGATCAATAAGAGAGAAAAACGGAATGTTTTTGTATAATCCTTTCTAGTTTCTCTCCTACTCTGATTTTTTTTCAAAATTTATAAATAATATACCATTTTAGTAGTAATAATTAATGTAAACTAAAGAACTATGGTTTAAATAATCGATTTCTGTTAGCATAAACATACTTCTGAGTTACTTCTCCTGGTGCTCTGTTTTTTCCCCACAGTCTTACATACAGCTTCATCGTTAGCTGGTATTCTAAACTTGTAATTTGTCTAACAGAGTTATTTATAGTGTATTTAAATTAATAGTACAAAGTGATAAAAATTAGTTAGGGGGTTTGAAACTTGTTTAAAAGAGTGTGTGATTTCTCAAAATATCCCTTTTCATGCTTTGATTATAATGCAATTTATATTATATGCTGTTATTGTGATAATTCATAATGTCCAATATGAAATATAAAATTTGAATAAATAAAGAAATTTATCTTTTTTGTTTAAGCCATTCGCTTTGGCACCTGCTCCTATTTATCTTCAAAACTATACACTCTTCCCATCAAAGATGTATTTATTTATCACCATAAAAATAAAGGTATTCCCAGCCACAGATGTCTTGTGAAATTAGCAAACTTGGGTACAAGATACATTAATGTAAAGATTTGATGGAAACTCGATTTTTTATTTTTTCCATGACTTTCTTTCTTTAATTAATATAAGATACGTAATATTAATTGAACAAAATTTTATAATAGAATCACACTTTGAATGTAATTATTTTAAAAAATTTACCAATGAATAAATACCTAAGAATAGTGATGGGCATGACAAAACTAGTGGCACTAAGCAGAAAGGTTAGGTTATTAATAAGGATAAACTTAAAGGAGTCAAGAGGGACCAGGCTCAGTGTGATAAAAGTCAATGAAAGAAAGAAATATTTTTTAGTTGTAGATATCGATTGTAGTATTTAATCTACTTTTGGATGTATTTGAAAAATTATGTTAAAGAAGAATGTGGTGTGTAGTAAATCTATATTTTGATAAATAACTTATTTTAGTGCTCTTAATAACAACCTTAGTAGGATGATTAAACAGAAAGTGAGTAACTGTTTTTTTTCCTCCACAAATCCTTATATAAAATAAATGGTATTAGATTACATACCACTCCTCCCTTCTAAAACCAAATGTTAAACTCGTAATTTAAGTAGGAAAAAAATTGCTGTCTAACTGCTATAAAAATCAGACCAAGCTTAAACATAATAGGAATAATCTAGACACAACTAGTAATTTTATGTCTAATTTATTTCAGTTCAAATACATAACGGCTATTGTTTAAATTCTGAAAATCGAGTAGGTGTCAGAACTCATTTATTTTTTAACATAAATGGCCTAATTTTATCTTAAGCTGATGAGTTTGACAAGCCTAACATATTGAAAAAAATAAAAAAAAAGTTATAAGTTTTAGGGGAGAGTTGGCATTTTTTTTTTTTTTTTTTTTAAATAGGCTTTACATAGCTGTATAGTGCTAAAAAACAATTTTATGAATTTCTGACAATGTTCAGTGTTTTCTCATATTTTTGCATTATTATCATACTTACAATAGGAATTAAAAAGTAATCAATATGTTTGTAGGAAATCAAGAGCTCTAAATTATTGTTGTAAAAACTTTAATTACATACATACAACAGTAGGAGGTAAAACCTAGATCAGCTAATCCCTCTTCCCCGTGGTATTCTTTTGCTTATGAAGATAAAAATATTATGTACCATAATTAACCCCCAAAAATGTATTTCATATTGTTTGCATCCTTAAAAGAAGTAATATAGATGGATTCAAATTTATTTCTCTGAGTGTATGAATTAAGTTATGGTGTTGTTAAAAAGACAAATTAAAAGTTATTTTTAAAAAATTGCTCCAATTGTTAAGTAATATTATTTTTTAAAATACTGTTAAATTATAAAGATTTGTTAACAATCAAATAACAACAGCTAATGCTTAATATTATGCATTATTTAAGTGAAGACAAAGTCAATATTTGTAACAGATAAAAATAAACCAAACACAGCTTTGGAAATAAGCATTTATTTTTAATTAGGTATTTTTGAAATTTTTTTCAAATATTGTTATTTTACAATATTGTTGAATAATATTGTATTATCAAACTCTTTTTATATAAAAGATCAATAATGTACTTGAAGAGTGATAATATTGACAAAATTTAATGATAGACTTTTTATGTTATTAAAAAATATTAAATTTCATAATTGAATATTCTAAATAAATTATGCCCCCATCTTTTAAATAATTAACTACAACTAATAACTTAAAATTGTTAATGGGTTACAAGGATAAAAATTATGAAGCATAATTTATTNAAGCATAATTTATTAAATAATTGATTCATTAGAAATAATTATTAAAATATTATAAATATCTTAAGAATGAATAAACTATTTACATTCAATACTAATTATGTTATTAAACAGTTAGTGTAATATTTAAATTTTCCTTCCTTAATAGACATGCTTTCTTGATCATATTGCAGTTTAACCGCCCAATATGTTTTGAAAAAGTTTGTAATTTATTGCGGATTTTAATTTACAAAATTAAATTAATATAATATGATCTCTCCAAATAGGAGTCGTTATCCTGGAAAGGTAATTTCTCAGTTCATCGACCTTGAATACGTTGTAGTCTGGTCACCAGCCATGTTCTGGTGAAAGGAAAGTGGGCCAAAGTGTCAGTACGATGTCAACTTAAGAAAATGTTGAAGTTTACGTGTTAAAGTTTATTGTTTGTTTTCCTGTTCGTATTCTTAGGCATATTTTTCATCATAATGGAAGCTAGCGAACGAGGTAGGTTTTTATTGTACGAAAACATACTTTATTTACAGTTAATTAAAAATATATAGGTTATAAAATACATTTATTTTGTTTTGAAAGTGTTTTTACCGATTTTGATAATGCACAGTTTATAATAGTTATAAATGCACTAATTATTCGGTATGGATTAATTCTTTCACTTTGAGCATATTTTAAACTTATCAAAGAATGTTTTCCTCTTGGTGTTATGATTGAAGTCAAGAATTAAGTTAAACCTCTTTACCCTTGATGAATAAAATATTTCTTAATTTTTATTGGGAATTTTTATATTTTTAAGTTACTTTGATAACGTTTCATGTGAGTTAAACTAGAGTTAGAGAAGCTTATACTTGCACTACTAAGATTTTTTAGCTTTTGATTCTGTTGAATGTGTAGTTTGTCTCAATTTCTTTATTAATTTGAATTATTTTTAGTTATTGAAGGTAAGAGCATGTCAAGTACATGTTCTTAATTGAAATATAATATTTAAATATATTGTATATTGGCTTTTAAAATGTATTTAATATATAACTTTATATATATATATATATAATCATTCTTATATTTTGGATCTAACATAGGATTATTCGTGCAATAAAGATACCTTGTCACTTTTTGCCTAGCTGGCTATCACTAGGTATGTTAAATACTAGAGTTTATGTACATCTTAATTATTAGCAGACCGTGTTTTTAAAATTTGAATTTACGTCAATTTAGTCACAAGTTTTTTCTAAAAGTCAGTTCCTTTTTATTTTAAAATAATATTTGTATATTAGGCATTAAATCTCACTATTTAATGCATGCCAGGATGTTGTAAGAACTTATTAAGCATATTTTATATAAATTTAGTACACAAAGGAGCTAGATTTTAACTTTACAATTACTGTTATCAGATGTTATCATTATAAGCTGAATGTTCTTATTTTTTGTTCCCACTGCTTGTTAATTATTTCAACTTCTCAGTGATGGATATTATGCACCTTTTCTTGCCTATATATTAAAAAATTTCTGCTTCATCTAATTGTAAGATTTGTGCTGATATTGCTGAAGTACAGTTTTTACAAGAAATTTTCGTAAATTAACACTAGTTTATTTTAAGTAAATTTTTAAAATACACAAAACTTATTTAAGAGCTTTAAAATTACAAGTTGTTGTTTGAATATTATAAAATCTTTTAAGTTTACTGCTTCTGTTACTTATTGATTTACTTGGAAGATTTACTGATTTATTTATACTTTTATGTTATAAAATATCATTACATTAGGGCAGGGCAGGCATGCAAAGAAAGAACTGTGATTATGATGTTTATACTCTTATCTGTTTGTGACCAAAACTAGAATCAGTTTGAATTTATGAACTTAAAGGCTCTGGACAAATTATGTTTTTTTGTGAAATTTCATTATTTAGCATATAATGGACCCTTGCCTAGGAATACCGGTATTCATTAGCTGTGATGAGTATGTAATTTGAAAACAAGATTCCAAATGCTCTGCATATTGCTAAGCAAAATGCTTCTTTGTTACCTGAAAGCTGCAGTGGCATAAATTATGGGTTATAATACTAATGGTTATTTACTCATATCTTTGCTATATTGACTAGTAAATCTGAAAACAAATTGAGTCTTTATTGAAACTTGCAAAGCACAAAACTAAGGAATACCAATATTTCTAATGGAGATAAAATCTTTAGTATTTTGATAGAGCTTGCTAGTACGAATTATTTGATAAATGTATTTTATTATATTATTATAATGAAAAGGATTTTGATGTCTGCTTCATAAACTGGATATTATCAAATTTTTTTATTTATTTATTCAAGTATCATTTTTTCCACTTGTTTAATTTTTACCTCAATTTTCGGGAGTAAAATCTTTCCTTTTCAGCTGAGTTTTTTAAACAAATTTTCACTGTTATGCCTAGTTTTTATGAGCTATTTAATATATTATTTTTTTAGTTGATTCATTTTTATATAAAGATAAAAGAAAGTGTGAAATTAAAGAGCAATGAAAGTAAAAAACAACAAATACTTAATTCTATGAAAAATTATTTTAGATAATAAATCATAACCCCTATAAATTAATTATCTAGCTTATCTACCATTTAGACAAAAATTCTATACCTCTGTACTCCTCCAGTTATTGAGCTACTTTGGTTTAAAAAAAAGAAAACAAAAAAAAAACTATGTGGTTTAAAAACTGAAAACTATGTGGTTTAAAGACTGAAAATGTCTCAAATTATCAAAATACCAATGATCACTATTGGAATTTAAGAAAGTGAGGAACACTATTGCAATTGAACTTCTCTTAGAAACCATAGAAAGTATCACTCAGGATAGAATTTTTATTATTCTACAGAGAAAAATTAATATAGTCTTTCAGGTTTTTTTGTTTACTTTTCTTCTAAACTAATTAGAAGTTGTGGAAAACATTTTGAATATTGGTGGGTAATGAGTTGGAATGCCTATGAACTCTCAAGATTGAGCTTAAACTTATTTTTTTTCAGGTTGGTGTCTTAAAAGATAAATTAGGGAGATTTTTCTAAAAAAAATAACCTCTCTTTAAAATAATGATTTCCATTAATAAAAATTAGCTAACTAAATTTTTTGTTTCAATCATATTATGTTTAGCAATAATAAGTCTATTATATTTAATATTATATGTTGAAGGGTGTTTATAGGGCGTAATAACCTAGAAGTTGATTGCCCTCCATTATGATCTACTACTACTACTTTAATATAAATAAATTAGTAAGATATTTATACATTTTCTACATTCCTCAATTCCTTCTGCCTTTTTGTTTATTTTTATTGTGCAAGTGAAAAAAATTAATATTTTAATGAACTTAGACTAAACTAAGATACGGGTGGGATATGACTCTCATTAGATTTAAATCTGCAGTTTAACAATCCACTTAGCAAGGGGGCTAGAGTCAATATGGAAAATTCTCAATACTAGAAAATTTGTTCTGTTTCTCCCTAGTGTGTAACTAGGCAATGCATAGTGCCCTACTCTAGAGTGTTTTTATTGACTCTTGGCCTACCGAAACAATTTTTGACCATCTCTTTTTTCCCCATTACTTTTCACCTAGTCACACGATTGTTGAGTACCATATTTAGGCATCATGGTTTGCCCTTTCACCTCTGTGAAAACGTATTTAATGAAATGGTTAATCTTGGGTCTGATGAAGAAAATTTATCTGGAAAAAAAAATTTTGTTGCTAAAATTTTTTGGCCTGAAAATATTCTAAACCCTGAAAAGGTCTGTCTATATCTACAAGGTCCAACAGCATATAGACAAATTTATTACTCTATTAAAATATGTTAATCTTCTCAACAAAATGTAATATTCACAACTAATCTGTTATTGCATTAAATGTAAATGTATAATATACATAACCAATCTCTATATAGTGTATACAAATGTTAATGAAAGGTATTAAAATTAAAAAATAACAGTTTATGAGAAAAAAAAAAAACCTTATAACAATATATTGTTACTACTCATTGTTACTATTAATTTTAGGTTAACACATATTCTGTTTATAGTTCATCTAAATGTTAAGGTTAAAATGTAGCTCTAAGTACTAATCTCATATGAACAGCAGAATTTTGTGATTAATGAAGTTTAATAAGGCATAATAACGTAAGGGTTGATCGCCTCACAAACGCATATCTATCTACAAGGAACATTAAAATATGATGCCTCAATTATTGAGTTTATTAATAAAGCAAAATAAAACGATAAATCAAAACAATTGTGATATACTCTTCATTTTCTTGAGGAAGTTAACTGGATAAATAAGTAACTATTGCCTTTGTGATTCATAGTATGCTAGTTCTTAGATCAGTATTTTGTACATGAAATAAATGCATGAGTTCATAGCCCTTATCACATGTCAAGTCCGAAATTCACTTTTTCATATATTTTAATAAAATTTATGTAGCTTTACATCAGGGTTTTAAAGTTGATATGATGTTTGTGGACCAGGTTGTTTATAGTGGGATGTTATTTTTTGCTTGAAAAACTAAAAGTACTGATATGTTAAAAAAGTGCTTAATTATTGTAAGGAACTTCCCATTGGAAAACTCCATTACTAAAGGCTTCCGTGGTCAAAATCCACACATTATCTGGTTATCCCATTTGGAATTTATAATTTTTATATATGAACTAAATTTCTATCTCTTTGTTTCATGAGATCTATAGGTAATGAGATTATTTAAGAAAAATGAAATTCTCTCCATAACTCTGAAAATCTTCTGGTTTGTATTATTTATAAGAAAAAAAAACCTATTGTGGTAAAACAATTTTTTGAGTTGGGACTTGCATTAATCAGTGCAATCAAGCTATGCTCATCTTGTGTTGAGTTTCTCTGGGATAAAACTGTAGTGAAGAAATAGAGAGTCTGCAGGGATGTTTATACAGAATGTTAATGGTAAACTCCAACCAGAGTTGTCACTCCCATTGGAGCTGGCATGTGCATGGTCAACTCTAGCCAATAGTTCAGTGTAGATATCGGGTATAAATTCCCTTGCAGTTCCAACTCTTCTACATTCCACTTCCATTCGGGAAATACTCATATCATGATAGACAAAAGCTTGGTTAAAGCATTCATTACATTGTTCTAACCTGGAAGAATTCTTTAATGTCAATATCTTAGATTTTGGACGCCTCGTAGATTACCTTTTATTACTATCATCAAGTATTAAATGTATCTGAGAGCATTATTTTTAAATACAAAAATGTGGAATTCATTTGCTTTCAAACTCATTCATAGAATTAAAAATAACCTCTTTAATTATTAATTTCCTATGTTGATTTGAAATTTAGCTTTTCAAAATTAGCTAGTTTAAAATAAAAAATCTATTTCCAAGATATCTCTGTCCTCAATAAATCTGCTTTAGCCAATGAACATTTCTCCATTTTTGTAATACTAATCAAGAATCTTCCTTATTAATGTTATTCTAAAATGTTCTGGGCTGATTAGGTTAACATGTATTTTTAAAATATAGATATTTATTTATCCTTTCTTTCAACCACTTAAAGTCATAGAGAGAGGAGCCCTCTACAAGTATCTATCAAGAGCACATGGTTCAGGGCTGGCATTTATTTCTTGATAAAAGTCTGTCCAAACGAGACTTGAAGCCTCAGATTAAGAGACTGGAACAGATCCTTTGTCCAGCTCACTGTTTAATCAAATAAATTATCCCCATTACCAATATCTGTAGACCCTGTAGTTTTCCGCAAAGACTGCTCATTTGATACATTTTTCTAGCATGGACTCTTTGTTATCTTAATCTTGTGTAATATGACTTAAGTAGGATCAACATTCTTACTTGGTAAAGGTGTTTAGGAATCCTTTTCTTTGTCTTATTTACTCACAATATAGTATAATTAAGTATTTCTTTTGTTGTGCAGATACAATGCTTTTAACTTCAGATAGATACTTTTTTTTTTCATCCTATATAAAGCAAAATCTAATGTATGACTTCTTTTATAATCTGAAACATTATAAAATAAATTATTGGGATGAATATGTTAAGTTCCCTAATTAATTTGTTTCTAATAGTTTAAGTAGATTTTTAATTTTAAACAGCACCCTATTACGTTACCTACTCCTTACTCCACAATGACCTTAAAATCCCTTTTGTAAAAGACGTTACTACAAGCTGTTTTAATACATTCCACTCTGGCCTTTCCATGCATCCCTATCTTTTAGCCCAAATTCTACCCATCCTAATAACCCATCATGCCGCCTGAATAGGAAATGCCCGCGTGACGTCCTCATTGCCAACACTTCCTAATAATGATTAAAAAAAGAAAAAACAAAACAAACAATTGTTAATAGTGATTTAGGAGTACTGCCATTGGGCAGTTTCTCCATCAAGCGAAGTACAGGCTAATTTAAATATTTATGTATTACAGTTTTTTTTTTTTTTTTTTTTAATTTGATGTAAATGTTTTATATTAACTTATATTNTATATATACACACACATATATATATGGTATAGTTAAACAGAAAGAATTACATTTGAGTGTATTTAAGATTATTATTTATTAGAATTAATATTTTACTGTTTGTATTATAAAGCTCTAATTAGAGGAAAATAATATTTATTAAATAAGAAAAATATTAAAGATAATTTCTATATCACTATTATGTTATATAACAATATAATTATGCTGTATGTAATTAATCTATATTATGGGAATTATAAAGAGATTATTTACTACCTATTATCCCTGAAGAGAGCTTTACTTACCATTTCTTAAAATGATAGTTCAGTCATTACTTATATTTATAATTTAAATTTCATCTAAGACCCTTTCCAAGTTTATATTTTTATGACTAGGCAATTCAATTTTTCATCCAGTTTTTACTTAAATCTTCAAGTAAGTGCTGAGATTGGTAGAGTTTAGGAAATAAAGGTTTAGTAAATTAGTGAATACTGAACCATTGAAATGTTTTAAACCGAGTTATATGTTTCAAGTATATAATGAATTAATTCTACAGAAAACATAATTCAATCAAAATTTTAATGCTAAACAAAATGCATATTGCCTAAATTATAATTATATCCACTGAAACTTAAGAAAAGTTTGTATTCATGCTGGTATCAATATCAATGTTTACCACTTACTCTTATTGATGTAATTTTGTTATTTAAAAAAAAAAATTCTTTAAGCTCAAAGAAGATTAAAGTATTATTTGGTCCCAAATTATTTATTGCATTTCTACTTAAATTATTATAGTTTTTTAAAACTTATGTTTTATCTATTTTGCTTCATTAATATTAAAAGATTGTGAGGTATCAATGAGATGGGCAAAGTAATAATTTAGTTTTTCACTAACAGAGACATAATCTGAAATTATTTACGACTAGCTAAATTATTTATATTATACTTATGCCATAATAAATATTAAAATCAATAAACTATGAATAAAATAATGGAATTAAAAACTCAAAACTCACTGTGAGAATTCACACAATTTTTCCTCAATTGTAAATCAATGGAGTTAATCCACTCCTGCAACTCCTCTCTTTGTCTTTTCCTCGCCACGACTCAAGTTTCTTCACCATCTCCAACAAATTCTATTCTTGCATTGTAACATTGATCACCTTCTTATTTTTATGTGTTGTTATTTATTTTTCCTTCAGTATGTTTATTCCAGGTCTGTTTTCCTTTGAGAGAAGTCTCTGCCAGAACACTCACAAAAATAAAAAGAAATTTTATGCGTTAAAACATGTTTGGCTAATAAATATACATTTTTTAAGGCAATTATTTTGGAATTGGTCTTTTTTGTTCAAGACTTAGTCTATTTTTTTCTTTAAATAAGAATTATTTTTTATTTTAAGGACTATTAAATCTCAATATTGATATTTAATTTTAATATTAATATTATTGGAGATTTTATACTTATCTTGGGTGAATGGATGCCTGCAAGTGGTAAATATAAAAATTATAAAGTAAACAACGGGAACAGTACTGGCCTAACAAAAGGTCATGCAATCATCTGAACCTATATTCATAATTTTTCCTCCATAGAAAAATAAATAAAATTATATTCCCTTCCCAACGAATCCCCCAATGAGCACTACAAAATAAATAACTGTAATGTGCTTGCCTCGTCAATTGTCAGAAAATGTTTCAAAGAGGCCTTTCGGAATAACGATGACCCTTTATCCTCTAGTGTCAATGAATCTAGCTCTCTGGATGCTGAATGCATCCCTGAATATATCTGTTCTTAGATGGGTAACTGGAGCATTCTTTCAACCCTTATCCATGTTAAATTGTCATAGAGACTGACAGTAGAGAGAGAGAGAGAGAGAGAGAGAGACTAACAGACAGACTAAATTTTTACTGTATCAATTTTACAAATAATCATGATGGAAAACTTTTTTAAAGCTAATAATTAATAAAATTACAGTGCTCTTTAATAGTAAAATAATAGAAGTATTAACCCCCATTCTACATTTGCTGGAGCAAAGTTGTTAATCAAGATGAAATAATTACATAATATGCTTTTGAGCCCTTTTTTTATGTAAACAAGCTCACACGTAAGTGTGCTTGCTTGTATGTATGCTTTTGTATGTGGCATAAAAGCATGCATGCAAGCAAGCAAACACACACACACATACTTAGAGACTCAAGTCATCCATAAATGTTTAAAATGTAAACAATTTCAAACTTATCATTATTAAAATTTAAATTATGAATTAAATTTTGCTAGTGTATTTTAATGATTTGATGTTAATAATTGAGATATTTGCGAGTAGTACAGTCACCATGTAGAAACTAATGCTTAATTTAAATACAGAAAAACAATTAAAAAATAAAATTATTTAAACATGATTATGATGGGTCCCATTAATTTATATATTTGCCAATTTTGGGAATTTATTTTTATAGATATTGAATATTATATAAGAGTTACATATTTTGCACTCAATATGAAGTGCATAATCAAAGATGATAAGTAATATAAATACCAATTTTGTTTTATCAAAGTGTAGTTAAAGAAGTACTTTTTCTCCTGAAGTCACTTTCCTTGTACTTAAACCGTGTAAACCAGCTCAGATCTCAAAATCAGTTTACTCTAGGACTGCTACTACACCTTATATGCTAGGTATGAGGAAATAAAGTAAATATGCAGTTTTCTCATTATTTTATCTATAACTTTAAAGCACATATGACAAAATGTCTCATTATCATTTATCAAAGCCCAGCACATTACTTTTAGCTAACATATAAATTTGTAGTATTGTACTTTTAAGTACTGTAGTGTTACTTCAACATACTGTTAACAGCCCATTATAATACATCCCCGGGTTATTGTGAATCTATATTACATGTGGGTTCATATTTCTAAAATTATAGATAGCTTTTCAAAAACCATGTTTTGCTATTAATATTACTTCCAGGTATAAATGCTACTATAAATTTTATAAACAATAGTACTATTAAATGTGCATGATTTATTGCCTAAAATGCCATGCAAGACACATGTATACCCTTATGTATCAATTATATCTTATAAACAATTATATTTATTTGTGGTTTATTTTTTTCAACCTTAAGACTTTTTAATCGGGAAGAGAGTTTTTGTATTTGTTATAAGTATGACTAATATTAATGTGCTTATTGGAAAAAATATGATCCAGGATTTACATGAAAAGGTAACATTCACTTCTATTTTATACGTAATTCATTAATTTATTCTTTGATAAAGTTGATAATAAGTTGCTGTGCAGTTTTAGCATATTTTTCAAATTTTCAAAAATATTTTTTTAAAGATTTCTACTGAAATGGGAGTCGCATATTTTTTCCTGCATAGTTAGTTGTTTGGTGATAATGAAGGAAGTTGATAGCCTTGAAGTTCCCATTAACCGTTAGTTTTAGCTTGCTGTATTTCATTGCACTTGGTGCTATTCTTTGATGAAGAGAAGTGTGTGTGTGTGTGTGTATATATATATATATATATACACACATATATATATGGTATAGTTAAACAGAAAGAATTACATTTGAGTGTATTTAAGATTATTATTTATTAGAATTAATATTTTACTGTTTGTATTATAAAGCTCTAATTAGAGGAAAATAATATTTATTAAATAAGAAAAATATTAAAGATAATTTCTATATCACTATTATGTTATATAACAATATAATTATGCTGTATGTAATTAATCTATATTATGGGAATTATAAAGAGATTATTTACTACCTATTATCCCTGAAGAGAGCTTTACTTACCATTTCTTAAAATGATAGTTCAGTCATTACTTATATTTATAATTTAAATTTCATCTAAGACCCTTTCCAAGTTTATATTTTTATGACTAGGCAATTCAATTTTTCATCCAGTTTTTACTTAAATCTTCAAGTAAGTGCTGAGATTGGTAGAGTTTAGGAAATAAAGGTTTAGTAAATTAGTGAATACTGAACCATTGAAATGTTTTAAACCGAGTTATATGTTTCAAGTATATAATGAATTAATTCTACAGAAAACATAATTCAATCAAAATTTTAATGCTAAACAAAATGCATATTGCCTAAATTATAATTATATCCACTGAAACTTAAGAAAAGTTTGTATTCATGCTGGTATCAATATCAATGTTTACCACTTACTCTTATTGATGTAATTTTGTTATTTAAAAAAAAAAATTCTTTAAGCTCAAAGAAGATTAAAGTATTATTTGGTCCCAAATTATTTATTGCATTTCTACTTAAATTATTATAGTTTTTTAAAACTTATGTTTTATCTATTTTGCTTCATTAATATTAAAAGATTGTGAGGTATCAATGAGATGGGCAAAGTAATAATTTAGTTTTTCACTAACAGAGACATAATCTGAAATTATTTACGACTAGCTAAATTATTTATATTATACTTATGCCATAATAAATATTAAAATCAATAAACTATGAATAAAATAATGGAATTAAAAACTCAAAACTCACTGTGAGAATTCACACAATTTTTCCTCAATTGTAAATCAATGGAGTTAATCCACTCCTGCAACTCCTCTCTTTGTCTTTTCCTCGCCACGACTCAAGTTTCTTCACCATCTCCAACAAATTCTATTCTTGCATTGTAACATTGATCACCTTCTTATTTTTATGTGTTGTTATTTATTTTTCCTTCAGTATGTTTATTCCAGGTCTGTTTTCCTTTGAGAGAAGTCTCTGCCAGAACACTCACAAAAATAAAAAGAAATTTTATGCGTTAAAACATGTTTGGCTAATAAATATACATTTTTTAAGGCAATTATTTTGGAATTGGTCTTTTTTGTTCAAGACTTAGTCTATTTTTTTCTTTAAATAAGAATTATTTTTTATTTTAAGGACTATTAAATCTCAATATTGATATTTAATTTTAATATTAATATTATTGGAGATTTTATACTTATCTTGGGTGAATGGATGCCTGCAAGTGGAACGTATTCTCCAGGGAATTAGAAAACTGGGACTGATACAAGTGATTCCACTCAGTGTCAAGGTCGGCTTGTGGGCTGTCTGTTAGGGAAAGTCCTCAAGGAATATCATTGGCATGTTGAGGCTGCTCAATTATGAGTCATCTACCTCAATCATTTCTTTTAGAAGAACTATTATACCTCATTCCTTTTTATGAATATAATTCAACTTGTAAGCAAGTTGCGAGTTTTTAGCAAATTCTGAAGAAATAAAGTAATTGGGTTGTCCTCGTAGTCCTTTTTTTTTCATCTTACACTACTTTATTGGACTCTAAAGCTAAAATCATAAAAAAATTATACACATTATGTGTATTTCTATAAAATATTTTTAGTTATTTGCACATAAACGAAAGGCTGTTTGTTAAAGTCCTAAATTATTGGGGGGGGGGGGGAAGGAGGGATTGAGTTTAGAGTGAAATCAAAGTTAAAAATGTACTATTTTTATTATTTTTAATGTTACAAAAAAAAATTATAAAAATAATACGGGTAAAATATAATTTTCTAACTTTTTTTTTCTGTAAAATGTTTAAGAATATACAAATCATTATGATAATTGTGGTGAAGTAATCCCACATCTCACTATTCATTTGAATCATACAGGGAGCCAGAGAAAAAAACTCCCTCAGCCGGGAATCGATCCCCACTCGTGGTGAGGTGTGGGGATTCAGAAATTATACTCGCCTCCCTCCGTGGTGTGATGTTAGCTCACCCGCCCGGAAAGTGGGAGTCCCGGCTGAGGTAGAAAGTTTTTTTTTTTTTTTTCTGACACCGTGTACGATTCAAATTGTTAAATAATATATTTAAGAATATAATTTGATTTTACAAATTTTTTTTGTGGTATTTTATACCACGTAAATTTTAACAATTTTAGTGCAAGGGAACAGAATAAAAAATCTAACTATCCCAGCCAGGACACGAACCTGGATCTCCTGCTATCCGGGCCGGTGCGTTTTCCATTTACTCTACCGAGACTCTCAAACGTTGATAATGGCTTTGTCGATTTTGACTTTCACTAAATCCCTCCCCAGTTTGGGCGGGCCTGCTTCATTTTAAAATGTCGGTATTTGGGCTATCAATTATAAAGAAAACAAACAAAATTCCTATTGTGTGTGTGTGTGTGTGTATATAATGTTCACGTAGGCTTCGACGGTCGTCAGATGTATTTACCGTTTCTTCTTCCGGGTTGGACCGAGTCAAATTGTTGGTATTTGCCGAGCTTTCGCACATCATGTGATGGCTTCTTCAGGGCTGAAAAGAGAATGATAGTTGTAAAAGAGAGATTTTTTAAAATCCAGGTGGTAATTTTACCAAATAACAACAATTTGACACGGTCCAACCCGGAAGAAGAAACGGTAAAAAAATGTGTATATAATTTTTTTAAAAACAAATTTAATCAAACATTTGCAGAACGAAACCCAAATATCGAATTTAGGTTATATATTTTAACAGTAGGGGATGCCAATTAACTTAAATTATATTCAACAATTTTTAGTGCAAGAGAACATAATAAAATATCTAACTGTCCCAGCCAGGACTCGAACTTGGATCTCCTGCTATCCGGGCCGGAGCATTTACCAGCATTTACCAATTATGCTACCAGGACAAGTCTGATAAGTTATTAAATTCCCCGCTCTAGTGTCGAGAGTCTAACCTCCGAGGCAGACGATGCAGGCAATCTTCTGTAGGTCGGAATTTGAGTTAGTATTTGCCCGGTACAGCGCTCGCACATCCAAGCACCCATATCGGCACGATACTATGGTATTAGTAGAGACATTTTGTTGGGATTCGGTCAAGGTTGGTCTAAGAAATGCAATTTAAAAAAAAAAAATGTATTTTTTGCATCAACCTTGTCCGAACCCCAACAAAAATTCTCTACCAATAATCTCTACGGTCAAGAACTCTCCATTTGTTACTCTGGTATGTTTTTGTAATAAGGCTGGTCGATCTCTTTCCTAACGAGAAAGTTGAGCGTCCTTTTAATAGATTATTCTAATATATAAACCAAAAATATAAGTGTATTGGTTATGGGTTCACCTGAAATACAAAATATGATAAACATATTTACTTTGCAACTGTTGGAATCATTACTCGGTATCAATGATCTCGCTACTTCTTAATACATAACTTCGTATTTAAAGCGCAATAATCTATAATATGCTTTTACCATAAGTTGATAAATATTAGTATTTGAATTTACCATGTTTTGTAATGCCAACATTTATAAAGTTTACATTTTGTAAATATATTCATAGTTGAGTATCATTGTTTTAAACATAATATAACGCACCCTGAACTTGAAAAAAATTGTTCTCACTCCTGACTTTTAAGGTCACCCTACAATGTAAGCCAAAACGTCGAAAGGTAACAAAAAATTCACATATCTTTTAAATTGTATTTTTGTATCTACCTTGACCGAACCCCAACAAAAAACATCTACTAATAATCTCTACGGTCAAAAAACTCTCCATTTGAACAAATTTCTGTTTCTTTATCGTAAAACAAAATTTTCGGTCTAGACAAACCCCCACTCTTAAGTTTTTTATTTCGCTGCACAACTTCATTATTATTTATTTGATCAATAAACAAATTTTTATTGAGTTTATTTATTCGGAATTTATTATTATGCTCACTAAAGAAGAAAAATGTTTTCTACTCTTTCTTGTAATTTTGAACTTAATTAAGAAAAACCTCTACTTCTTTTGGTAACTTAATAATATTTTTCTTTTTTTTTCTGGAGGTTACAGGAATATTTATCACGTTAAGGATGATGATAGAGATGTAGTCTTTCCTGTTTCAAATTTGAATTTAACGGACTTTAATTATATCAACAGTCACACGTTAGAAGTAGTTAAAAATCGTACTTTAAATAATTTAGAAAAAAATATTATAAACAATTTGAACTTAAATATTCAATTGTTAATAAAAATATTTGATTTAATAGTTATTGTAACGACAAAAGTCTGACATCAAAATATATTTGGAATATGTTCAATTTAAGTTATAGACATTCATACAAGAATTTTAGTACTCATATATTAAGGAAATGATATGCCTTGAGGGAATCAATTTGCAATTATATTTATTTTGTTCATTTAAAACTTTGGGATAAATTTGATTTTGATTTTGATTTGAGTTTGACAAATTTGATTAAGATAAAAGTGAAACAGGAAAGACTACATCTCTATATCCTTAAAATCAATAATATTTGTTTTACTAATAAATAAGCATGTGTTGGGTTTTATTACTCTATGCTGAGAAGGACCCGCTGCACGGAAAAGTTCTTGTGAAACTTGATATTGCGGAAAATCTGTCGTTCCTTTTGGTCTCCGAATTCTTTCAATAACGAGCATAAAATTAGTTTTGCATTTAAATGCCAGGTGCGGAATTTCATTTAGAGAAACTGGTTGTAGTAATAATAGAAGGCGAAAGTTGTTGCGCTGGTTATATGTTGTGTGTTTGTATGTGTATATATATGAGTTATGACATTTGTCAAAAGTAGTATGACTTAGTCTCTTGTCTATATAGGCCATGTTGTTACATTTTCATAAAATGCCCTGATCAATCTTCAGTACTTTCATAGACAGCAGATTGCGATCTCACCAAGACAGTTTTAAATTCAAGCGTTATTTGAGTTTGTGTGAAATTCAATGTTCAAATGTGTTGTAAGGACGGAAGTGTAGGCTAATGTATTAGCCATTTATTAGTAATTTTATCTTATTTATATCTGACATTCTGCAATAAAATGATAAAACTGTCAACCGAAAAATAGCGCGGAAATGATTTTTATTAGAAGTGACCTTTTAGGTTGCTACCCTAAACAAGCGTGATCAAAACGTACTAAGGGATGAAATTTAAGGATGGAATAACTATAACTTCCAGAGGGGGCTGCAATCTGTCAACCTCTGGCTTATTTTTCTCCTTGTCCTACGCCTTGTACAATACATTTTCTCTCCAATGTTTCGTACAGTCTTAACTATTTGTGCATAATTGAACTATTGTGTCTTTTAAAATCACATCTTGACAAATAACTTGTCTTATTAATTGATTGTAGACCTTAAAACACTAAAAATTAATTATATTCTCCATTGATGAAGCACTTTTTCCTGTGGTTAGTAAAATGCAAAATTTGAAATTAGTATTGTTTTTAAATTAATCTCAAGAGAAAAGTAATCCATTTATTCGGACAATTTGTGATACTCTATTAAAGAGTGCAGACCGTTTTACATTGTGCAACCAAAAGAAACGGGGAATCTATCAAAGAAACAGACGCATCTAAGAGAAGAAGTCGCGACGTAAACAATCAAATATAACAACGAAATTATTTGAGAACTGAATATTCCTTTATTAAAAATAAAAAATAAATAAAACAATTTTTTGGGGCTGATTGGGTTTGAGACCAAGTCTAATTTCTCTCAATTGGATTAATCAAATCTATTCCTCCGTTCATCGTCTACTTAAAAAACAAACGTCCAGCGTTCTATAGGCTCATTTGACAATTTCGTTTTTCAATCATAATAATATTTACCGTTTCTTCTTTCTTCTGAAAGATCTTTTCAGCCCTGAAGAAGCCATTACATGATCTGCGAAAGCTCAGCAACTGTCAATAACTTTACACGGTACAACCCGGAAGAAGATACGGTAAATACTTCTGACGAACGTCGAAGCCTACGTGAACAATATTTTAATATGTTTAATGTTAATAATAATGATGATATTATTAATAATAATCGGTTGATTGGCTAGTATTGTAAAGGTCGGGGATTCTATGTATTTACTACCTGTATGACATTCGCCAAGTCAGTAGGTGTGTCGTAGGCTGACTCAGGGTAGCGATCTCGCACTGACTACATGTCCTACCTCTCTGGCTGCGGAGTGCGGTGTCTATCGATAGCGGCCGAAGTCGAGAGAGAGGACGGTGCTGTCGGCGGGCCCGCTGCTCCCTTGACACTGGCTGACATTGGGAGTTGTGCGGGAGAGCGCGGAGGGGGCCTCGCCAAGGACAGGGACTGCTCCCCGGCCGGCCAGTGTGCTAGTGGGCCGACTGCCGGCCACCCGCGTCACCTCCCGCAGACATGCTCAAGAAGGAGAAGCCCATGATGTCCGTGTCGGCCATCATACAGTCCCACTGGGGAAGAGGTAATTCTCGGGGAGTGTGGGGGACACTCCAACATATATACCACCTGTCTCTCTCTCTCACTTTTATATATGTATATTTATATTCCCAATATTAAAATTATGGCTAAGCTTATTTATTTAACTCATTTAATAAATAAAAAAAATTATATAATAATTACAATTTTTCTTTACCACCACTGCTTTTAGCAGTTTCATTCGGAAGAATAAAACTATTCATATTGTTCGGATGACAGATTTTTTTTAACTTTGTAAAGTTACTCCATATTTATTTTTTAAATATATGGATTTAATTTATAAAGTTACTCCTATTTATTTTTCCGACCCTACATCATTATATACCAAAAAATTATTTTCCTTTTTTATTTGTGTGTAAGTCTTCGTTTTATCAGTTTTCAGCTTTTTTCTTAAATATTATTTTCGTAATTTCGTCTTACCTCTTTTAAATGCTAAACGGAAGGCTAACTTCTTTATGGGACGAAATCGGACCTACAAGAGTGAATGATTACCTGAAATGTCATGTGTTAGTAGTAAATAAGGTTATTTTTTATATAGGGGACAACATAATATTTAGTTTAATGTAATGGAACTCAATACTAATTTGTGTCTTGATTAAAGCAACATTTTAAGAGTTACACAATGGAATTGAAAAATTATCTGTACAGTAAATTTTAATTTAATGGTTTACAAAAAAGTCATGATGTTTTTTCTTAATGAAATTTGGCATGTCTATTTTAAATACTGAACTAAAGGCTACGTTCCTTGTTGAGGAAAATCAGACCAATAAATAATTAACATTTATACATTATATTAATTATTACTCATTATATAAGTGAAATGTAAACTGCATGTAAAAAGAAAATTGTATTCGGTACATCAGGCGTAAAATTTAGTATAGAGCAAAAAAACTACTCTACACCCATTAGTTTAATGATAAAATATTTTACATACCATAGTAATTGCGTTAAATTGAAATTTATAAGTTAAAATATACCCCATTCCTAATTGATCGTTTTTTTTTTGTTTTTTTTTTTAAATTAAACTTCTAAGATAAAATCTTTCGTTGGCATTTAAGAAAATTTTGTTGATTTTATTGTACCGAACCATTTACTTAAAAAAAAAGAAAAAAAAAAAAAAAAAACAATTTTAGTCGCATTGTAGACAGCATAACCTTCCTCTAATATTTTTCAGATTCGCTGAAATCAACGAACCCAACTTTCTTCTTTAATCCAGAACTTAAACAAATGCCAAAATTTCATTACGACAAACGTATCGGTCTGCCTAGCAAAAACCGCTTAATCTAATCAGATTTCCCATGTTCCATTAAAATTGAATATAAATAAGAGTAAATTGCGAAATTGTATTTAAAATCAGCAGATAACAAAGGATGTAATAGTCATGTCTACTAAAGTCCGGTCTATACTGGTCGGCATGATAGAGCGGGGGAAGCTAAATTGGCAAATTTCTTACTTAATATGAGTTTTTTTTTTTTAAATGTTATAATACTTATATGGTAAATCTTGGGTTATGACTTAAGAAATAAAGTTGATTTCTGCATCAGAAACTGCTAAAATTGTGGTCATTAAACCGTTGAAAAAACAGTTTCTTTTTATATTATTTTTGGTATCTAGAATCTAGAGGGTAGATCATATATAGACTATTTTAAAACTTTTGATGAATTTTGAATATTTAACTTCTATAATATATTAGTTAATTTTTTGGGGGGGTAGATTATGCGTATTAGGTATACTATCATAAAAATTAGTCTTCATTAATTATGTATTTTCTTCTCTATATCATATATATATATATATAT
>KZ806922.1:726891-738200 GCA_000696205.2 Oncopeltus fasciatus | reverse complement strand
TATATATAATATATGATTTAGAGAATATATTTATATATTTACTTTGACACTTGACAACGTTTAAGGTTTTCTTATTTTGCGGTCACCTTCAGGCATATTGCATCCTGTAGCAGCCTTGGTATAATGCTAATTTGTTTTTTTTTTGTTTTTTTGTTTTTTGGTTAATGTGTTAGCAAATGTCAGTATGCATGGAAATCATTGTAAGCCACGTCCGTTATTTGTTAGTCCCTTGTGTGCTGTGCTTATTTGTATAAATAATGTGAAGCGGAAATATTTGTGTCCCTCTGAATTTGAGATTCTATTTCTTCGTATATCTTACCTTTTGATGGTCTGAAGTAAGACCATGCTTGAGGATGAGCATCAAGACAGATGTTAGAGGTTTCGAAACTTTTGCTCTCTTCTCTCCCCACCACGGAAATGTGAAGAAGGAAAGCACGTCATGCAGGAGCATCGTTAACCAATCGCGTATCTCGGCTTTCATTGAAAATGGTCGTAGATAAGAGAGTAAGTGTGACTTGCGCTTATCTTTGAAATAACGTGTCTTCTTTACGTCCATTAATGGCATGGAATTTTTTAAAAACAGAAATAACTTACTGACTGGAAGACCTTATCTGCTTCAACTTCTTGCTATGTCTTCTTTTTATGTATTAATGTAATTTTAAAAGTTATGAAGGAATTAATTTCATATATTTGCCTGACGGACCTCGTCATCCAAAAAAAAAATGGTGATAAAAGCTAAACTTACTATGGCTGGCTTTTGACTTCGTAGTTATGCTCTTAAATATTTTCTTTAATATTTAAGTTAAATTATAGTTGTTATAATACAGTTATATAATAATAAAAAGCGTTAGAATATTACATATATTTCGTTATATTATTCTTTCACAAACATACTATTGGATATGTTAATAACTTATTGATAGTCTTCCTATTAATCCGTCCTCCCCTTCGCTCTGATTTTTGGAAAGAAGCTGAAACAAAATTTTCTTGCTTTTTTAGTACTTTTGTACAAGTTTATTTTTTATTTATAAATGAGACATTTTATTTTTAACTGTTATCATGTACAATTGGTGAAGATTTGAAGGAGGGTATTGACAATTATTTTTTTATGGTCACGACCTGTATAAGTTTGTTTTCCTCTGCGCATTGGGGCTGGACTATCCTTCTAGTGTATGATTGTCCTCCATTTGTATGTCCCTATGTTGGTATAGGTAAAAGGAATCATTAGCAGAAGAAGAGGTCTGGAAACAGAAGAATGCCATCTGTCCAGGCAATGCAAAAGGGGCTGGTGTTCGGCAATGGCTGTGCATGCTGAATATATGCATAACCGAGCTGAGGCCTTCGTCCTTCTCCTGCAAGAACCCAGCGTACTCCAGTATTCCTCCTTCTAAATGTCTGTTGGATCGATTGGACAAACCCCTTCAAGTCTTCTTGATCGGAAGACCAGCATTTCCCTGCTATTTACACATTAGTGAGGAATTGCCTTCACGAGCTTTTGGATTTCCTTTTAAGGCATTTTAAATATTCATTAGATATATGCAGTTATAGATATACGCTGTGCAGTGTATGTGGAGGAGTACAGGTTCAGGTGAGGTGCTCCAGCCAGCAATTTGTCAGGCTGAAGAGGCCACGGCTACTGACGAAGGCCGACTGATAGGAAGTTCATGGTGTGACGGCATGCACGACTCTTCCATCAAAAGTCTGGGATTCAAATCCGTCAGAAGTACACACTGTTAAACTTTCTTTCCGTATCACGAGATGCGTCATTGGGTTGAGTCAAAGTGTGCTTAATTTTTCTTGGTGGCTCACTTATCATCCAAATTAAAGACAAGATGCTTGGGCAGATATGACTTATTCATATTATATAAAGTTTACGAGGGAGCAATCACCTATTAAAAAAAAATTAACGATTAAAAATTATATCAAAAAGGATTAGGATTAGGATCAGGTTATAGGACGATCAACATCATGGTTATTACGCCCTGACTGTTGGGTTAATTACATTTTTTCATATAAAATGCACATAAGTTTGCCTACATTGGATTCATGGTTTGCCAGGGATGCCGACAGTTGTCATGGAAGTTTTTGCATGTAAATAGATTAGTGTGTAATATGGGCATTCCTCGATGAAATGTTGAACGCTCATTTGAGAGCTACATTTAGGGTATTGGCGGTTGATCTTTAGTGATTAGTGCATGTGGGTAAGATTGGTGTGACCTATTATAAGTCTGGTTAGTACGCCTTCTTCTCTTCTGTATCAAAAAATAGATAACATATTTGTTCATTCAAATCAAAAATCTGTGATAATAAATGAATATTATATATTTGAATAATTGAATTTTTTGCAGATTTCTCATGAGGAAATCAAGCTGTACATTGACTTTTGAAAAATGTCAACGGATCTATACCAATCCTGAATCAGGAAGCTAAGAAAATATGTTCTCTTAATAATTTTATTAAAATAACAATATATTAGCTGTAGGCGCTCTTCTCTCCACAATTTTTAAAATAATGTAACATTTACTTTTATTCACACACACACACACACACACACACACACATCGTTTAGGATTACGCAGCTCCTGGGTTACTGACTTTCCAAGAGGTTTCTTAATACTCTTGTGCGAAAATAATCCTAAAGCTTCGTCAGCCAACCGGATTACCAGTTGTTTTCCATACCTAATAACCAGTTTGGGATTTTCAATGTAACCTAATTTCGGTAATAACCTATCATCAGATGTATATCTGTAACTGCTTCTTAACTGAATAAATGTTTATCACCTTGCTTAGATTTACCGGTTATGCGGTTGATTCCTGTTAAGTCGAGGGTTGCATTCATGATTTAAATTCAGACACAGTGGGTAAGCAAACCATTAATATGCATACCAGGTTACTTGTTATGTGCAGGTTACTTGCTATGTACAGGTTATGAACCTTTTGAAATTTAGCCGTGCCCCATGTTTTTGCCAAATTGGACAAATCTAAGGACGCGGTGTAGCTTAAAACCTGTATGAAGGTTAGTTGGAAGATCCACCTGCCGGGACTGAAGGCCAGCATATGTGAGAGTCGGTAAATGAGTCTACCTTGACAAAGTTGACAGCTCCTCTTTGTAGCGGATATCCCGCAGGGCTAGTAACATGAAGGGACTCCTGGGAAATTTCAACAAATATTCATCGCTCCACCTATATGTATATATATATACACACACTGTGTAAAACAAGATTGCTGTAAAATTGAATTTTATAGTTTAATTTATAGTTTAAATTGAATTTTAAGTGAATTTTATATTGGTTAATTACTTTATTACTGGCGACGTTTCAACAACTTGTATGTCATCATCAGGGCGATAGTGATGTTTGGAGAGATCTCCGAGGGAGGTTTGTTGTCACTTCTCAGCGTCTAGAACTAAACCTTTTTAGTAGTAGATTTTTTTTGGNGGGAAATCCTTCTCCTTCCATTATATCCATGTTAGGTAGTTGAAAGTAATAACATTTTTAGTTGATACAATAAGACATAATAACTTAATCCAGACTTAGGAAATAGTTTATATTTTTGTTATTTGTTGTGTGAAATAAAAAAAAGTTCATGTTTTTTTTGGGGGTTCGGTCAAGGTAGATCCATAAAATACAATACAAAAAAAGTGTATTTTTTAATTATCTGCCCAATTAAAAAAGGCAGATAATAAAAAAAAACACATTTTTTAAAATCGTTTTTTTTTGGATCTACCTTGACCGTACCCCAACACAAAAAAAATCTTATATTAATATTTACAGTAAAAAAACAACAAAACTCTCCATTTAAACCTTCAACAACATCCTTATCTCCACCCGCTTAAGCTCTTCCATAGTAAACTCCAATTTCATGCTTAAACCTATTAGGATTGGGGTCAATCGGATATTTACGAATGTAACTAAGTTGGTTGAGTACTTAGGCAGTGCCTTCAAGAATAGTATAGCGCCAGATTTTGTGATCTTTCTTTTAAGGCTCGCTAACTCTCCGGGTTGAAAGATATCCATTCGTATCATATACTCACATTTCTGTCCATCTTCAGTAAAACTTTGGAAATCTGCTTAGATTACACAGTTCCTGCTCGCGGACTTTTATAGTCATTAACAGTTTTAGAAAAACACTTATGAAGGGGATATTTGTGTTTCACAGTCGAATCAAAGAAAGTATTTAATTAATTTTTCACAATATCCCCAGTTAAAGTACAGCTCCATTTTCCCCTAATGTTGAATTTTTATCATTGTATCATAATTTACCCGGGAATAGAAAAAGAGCCATCAAGTTATCAGATAAACCGTATTGAAATATGCATTATTTAAAATAGAGTTTCTCAGTCCCATTTGTATACTTAAATCATGTTGGGGCTGTTTAATTATTAGTTCTTATAATTGACATGTAAGTAATGGTTATGTTTGTGTGTATGTGCGGATCATTTCTCTCTCTCTCTCTCTCTCTCTCTCTCTCTCTCTGTGCTTCCCAGTGTTTGAGCGAAATTCCCTAAAATGACTTTTGTTTTTGCATTTGGTATAGCAGACCGGTTTTAAATACCTTAGAGTTCCGCAGGCACGACGCGGAAGAGTGGGGCCGAGCGAGGGTCGCCAAGTCGAAACTGCTCATGGGAGGATGCCTTGGAACCTGTTAGGCCTCCATTTTCCACTCCTTTTATTTGTTTCTTTTTCAATATTAAAAAAAAAATAAATAAAACTCATTTTATTTAGACAAATCAGAGCCTCATTAAATCTTAATAAATATCAATAATAATGTATTTTTATTTAGGGAAACTTAAGTCCTGTCAAAAACATCTATTGACTATATTTACATTAATAATCGCGGTAGAAACAATGAAAATAAAAACACTCAAATTTATTTACCCGTTTTGGAGGAGTTGCTTTTTTTTTTATTGGTTCAGTTAAGTAAGTTATCAAAGTATAAGTATAAGCTTTTAATTTTGAGAAAAATAACTTTTGTCTACTTGATCTTGCAAAAGGTTTCTAACTGATAGATTTTGTTCAATCGATTTCTATTCAATGTATTTATTTTAGTGAATAAAATCCAGTTGTATGGACTGATTTTCACGCCATTTGTTGCATTGTGTCAGTATTTTAATATAATTTTTTTTATTTTAATTGAATATTGCCTAATAACGTTTTAATTGTTTTCTACTTATATTTATTCTATGATTGATTATTTTGAAGAAATTAAAAGTCAATTTTCGCTAATTCTTACGTTCTGTATATTGTTGTGTGTTGTAAATTTTGAATTCAGTTTTCACTAAATTTTCTTGAAAAAAAAAAAGTCTTTCTTTTTCATATTTTTCACTTCCTGCATCATGTTTGATGGAAAAAAAAACTAGAATAGAACAGAAAACAGAACTAGTGATTGACAGGTACGCACTTAGATGGTTTTATATTTTTTATTGCTTCAATGTAGATTTTTAATTGCATCGAAATAACTGTCTGGCAGCCATTATAGTTATTGGTAGACGTTATTGATCCTGGAAAACTCTCTGAGAGCCATTGTTAGCCTGGTACAATTATGTGGCTGGCTCTGACGTCAGATCAGAAATGACAGTGCCTCCCACAAATCATTGCGCTTGTCTTTGGAGCTTGTGCCGCTTTGAACATGTTTAAATTTGGAGCGGTTTATTGCCCCCTCCCTTTCGAGTTTCCACGGCTACTATGGCTGCTCGTTATTCCCTTTCCAATAACTTCATCTTGGAGAAACGAAGATCAAAGTGGCCCGAGAAATTGCTCGACATTTAACATGACCATAACCTCTCACTTAATTTCATTTTACTCAAATGCTCCTTTTAATTGCCATTCTTATTCTTCTTCGTTTCATTTCTTTTTTCTGTATTAGAAGAGAATGAACATGTGAGATTTACTTTAAAGGGATAAATATATCTAAAAGGTTATTTCCACCACCAATGAATATAGAACTATCATACCTTCTATTATCCGTCTTCATTGGTTTCTGCAAACCATCTTCTGTTGGCTGGTGTGCAGAAACCAATGAAGACGGATAATAGAAGGTATGATAGGATAAATATATGTTATGAAGTTTAGTCAACATAGAACTCATATGAATTTCCCATTTGTCATGACATGAATTTGAATTCATCAATGACATGACTGTTAGGGCTTACCTCATTTAGTCGCTGGTCGACTCAGTTAATTATTCCCTCATTAGGTTGGATTTGACTAACCTAGCATCCCTTCATCTTGTCATTATACAATTTTGGACAACTATAACGTCTACTGCTAGGCTAATGTGACGTCGCTGGCTGACCTAAAATGGTCATTCCCTTATTAAGCTACTAACCTGGCGTCCATTCATTTTGTTATATAATTTAGGACAGCTATAACGTCTTTTATTAATCATCAAACCTATGAGCGAATTCATTTATCGTTGATGTTGGTCGA
Source organism: Oncopeltus fasciatus (assembly GCA_000696205.2). Taxonomy (NCBI): domain Eukaryota; kingdom Metazoa; phylum Arthropoda; class Insecta; order Hemiptera; family Lygaeidae; genus Oncopeltus; species Oncopeltus fasciatus. The sequence goes on along the minus strand of KZ806922.1, from coordinate 731,772 downwards.
GGGGAAGATGAGCTGAGAAGATTACGAAAATGTGTAATCGTAATAATTTTCATTTATTTTTTTCTTTGTTAGATTATCATATATATACATGTTTCTACATTATTTTGTATGTTTCTTTTTCATATTCAGCTCTGATAAAGGCCTAAAATTCGGGCCGAAACGTTGGTTAAAATAAAAACTTTTTTGGTTACAAATTAGTTTTGTTTTTAACTCTTCAATTCGTTTTTGGTATTCCTGATAATCCTCTTTTCATGTTATATCATTTTCTTTGGTTGAAGAAATGTAATATTGATCGTGCCCGCCCCATCAAATGATGTGTTACAAAGCGATTGGCTTGAGCTCTGAGTCTATGATCATTTATCCTAAAACGGAATTTAGGAGGCTTTTTGCTAAGCGTTTTCTTCTACTCTGTATGAAATATTACATTTTTCGGGAGTCGACTCTTTCTCCCTCTGATACTTCCATTAGCCCTGCAAAAATTGATTTACTCGTCATTTCATCTCTAATAAGGATAAATAAGGTAAAAGTTAGGTAATTGAAAGTACAAAAATGTTTACAGTGATTAATGCCTTGAACATACACCCCATGCCCTTAGAACGAACTAGCTGTGAAGTAGGAACTGGAACGAATGGCTCCTTGAATCAGTGAAGCGGTATTAAAGCACAAGGTCTGTTACGAAATAAAGGTTTTATTTGCTTTTGCTTTTGAATGATTCTTGATGTAGGCTGCTAGTGAAATTCTCATAATTTATTGCTGTTTTTTTTCGGAATTTTTTTTGTTCTAGATACTAGTCCTAGTCACTTTGAAGTGACAGCCAAATATATGTAAGCATTCACTGTTTCTTGCATATGTCAGAGGGACCCCTCTATCAACGCTTTGGTGGACGCAATTTCCGGTTTTCCTCTTTGTAATTAAGTAAATGCTTTTGTTAGATCCATTAAGAAAACCAAAGCGAAGGATAAACGAAGGTTTCCCAGGACTTATTTGAGATACCTTCAAGTCTCCTGGTTGGTAACTTTGGTAATCTATACGGACCAGCTGGGGCCAGAGTTGGAACTGAACGACACTCATCTTGGCTATATCCGCTGGAAAATCCCATTGAGAGCAGATAGACAGTGGATGAATGATTTATGATGGCGGCCTATTATTCAAACTCAAGACCGACTTGACTTCTAGTTTAAAATAGCCTTTTAGCATGTGGGGAAGATGGTTGCCACTTTTTGTCATTATTCTATATTTTAGTTTGTAGCTCTAAGGCGAAAGAATGCCGAAAGTTTTATTTAATGGATATAATATTGAATAAGTAGAAATGAACTGTTTTTTAAATCATAACTGTTATCCTCATAAGTGTAATGTTCTTGAAGTTAGGGGCTATCGACAGGTTGCCATTTGATTCTAAACAACCATGGACAAGCTGTTATTTATCGTTAGAAGCTTGTCCCGGACGGGATTTGAACTCAAAGCGCCTGGATTAAGAGAATAAGCGGCCATTTATATCCTACCTGTTTCTTTAGTATATGTACATCCCATTCACTTTTTGTCCTAGCATTAAACATTTAATTTAAGCGCTTCGAAAGAAATGAATCATATCTTTTAGACTTTTATTCACGAAGCTCGAAGAAAGCCCGAGCATATTATTCCGCATAATGCTTGATGAGAATGTTTTTGACGTCGAATGCCTTATATGGTTGAATGCAAAAGCTATGGAATCTCTGTTGAGTAGGAATGGCGGTGTTGCGAAGAAATCTGTCATATGGAGGACAGGTAGTTCCCTCTGACTGAAAACGGGCGGTGTGGCGGAACTCTCGGCCTGCCAGGAGGCCACAGCCACTTCAAGGTCGGGCTCTCCCCCACCTCGCCCGCCGAGTCTGCCGGCGTTGTTGTCTTTCGTAGTGTCCTGGAAAGTACATCCGAGGTGTCTTCCGCTCCAGAAGCGTAGGGTCCGAGTGGGTCAGCAGAGTTCCGATGGTAACTATTAAAGGCCGAAATCCAAAATGCCTTTCAACTCAACGTAATTGCCCTGTGGCTGTGTGTGTTTACGGCGTTTTGTGTGAAACAGTGAAGGAAATAAAAGTTGCTCCTGAAAAACTTTTTATTTCATTTTTTCTATTTAATCTCCTCGCGGGCAAAAAAAAAAAAAAAAAAAAAAAAAAAAAAAAAAAAAAAAAAAATTTGGGTCACTCACTTTCACCTCTTAGTAGCATTAATCTGATGCAGGTAAAGGAATTACAAATCTGTTACATGTATCGTCTTTCTCTTTTACTTTCTTTAATTACCTTTCCTGCTCATATTGAGAATTTCGTATGAAATCTACTCGGAGGATTTAGGCTACTCATTAACATAGACATGTAATAAATTTTACATTAATTGTTTTGTTTTTTTTGTTGATTCGAACAATTGGGTTATGGTAACATATTTTAACTAATATCCAATGGATATAAGGATAATAGGATAATATAAGGTATGATAGATATAAGGATTTGCTGGATTTAGCTAGTTGAGTGATAATTATCATATTGAATTAACTTCCTAGTACCGTTCAATTCTCGGCGCTTATTTAAACTTGGTAGAAATTAAATATAAGGAAGTCTGATACAGAACCAAATATTTGACAATACATTTTAGAACTCTCTCTCTTTCTCGCTCTCTCTCTCTCTCTGCGTGGCATTAAAAGTAGACTTAAAAAAAATTAATTGAATATAAATGCATTTTAAAATAAAAGACAAGATTACATACATATCACATTCACCAACACAAATACATGTAAATATATATATGTATATATATCCAACGAAATTAATTATTTCTATATTTTATGCACATTATGCAAAATTTACAACGGAACATTTACTTTGGAATAAAGATTCATACAAAATTTTTGTTCTCCTGTGTTTTTTTTTCAGTTGAAAGAGATGTTTTCTTTAACTAAAATCCTCTGAAAGAATTAATATCCACATTCGCTCTTCCTCTATGCACTGCTCTCACTGTAGCTGACTGTGAGGAAGAAATGAATGGATTGTTTGCAAGCCCCAAGAGCTCCTCGTTTAAGGGGTGTGTTTATGTTGTGTAATGCCCCCAAGTCGTCCAGGTAAAACCTCTTAGTTTTATTGGCGGTGGGGTTGTTTATCGCAGAAGCGCATTTCGGATCCTATTAGTGCCTAGAACATTCTGTACGCTTATCGCTCTCCCTCCACTTCCAGATAGGGCTAATGGCGGGGGTCTCGCATTCCATTATTCAGAGGTATTTTCTGTCGCCCTCAATCTGCGGATAACATTGGCTGCCGATCCTCTTCATCCTCGTAATTGGCTCGACATATTGCTTCTTCCACTCCGTATTTTTATGGTACCTTTATCGAATTTCAATTAGATTTCCCGCTCATAAATAGGCGAGGAGCATTCCAGTAATTTCTCCGGTTTAATTTTATTTTTATTCTATTTTGGATTTTAAAAAAAAATATGCTAGTGGAATGAACACCATTGGGCGACTTGTTAAACATTTCTTTGCTGAAAAATAAAATATGGGCACTTAAAATTATTGTAAATACTGAAAAGTACTTGAGCATAGAAACTGGATGAGACTTGTTTTCACGGCTAAAATTAAGAAATCATGTATTTTTTATGTTATTGTAAAACACCTAAAATAAACTTGTATAATATGGAAATTTCTACCTGTATTCCTTTATTTAAATACAATATGTAATTCTGATGCTAATGTATCTCAAGATAGGATGAATGGACTATAAAATTCAAGATTATTTTGTGTCTAAATTTTGTCATAAGATCAGCTAAAAGAGCCGATGTTATGATTAAGTGTCATAAAAAAATAAATTATCCATAGAAAATGACCTGGGAAAGTATTTTGTTGTTAAACATGTGGCACATACGTAATAAATAGATATATTTTTTTGTATATGCCTTGATTTTTCCTGTTATAAGAAGTGGGTTGTGAAAGAAAAAGAAGAAAAATACTTTATTTTGGACCAAAACCTTCGTTTTTGTATAAAGAAATATAAAAATGAAAGTTTTTGAAACATATTTTATCACAAGCTACATAAATAATTTTAAGGTGGCTCGAAAAATTTTGTATTTTTACATAATTTTACAGAAATTTATATATTTACAGAAGTTCGTACGTATACATTTATATCTACGCAAACATATGTATATTTTCTTATTTAATATATTTTAATAATTAGTTAATACTTAATTACATATCTAATTGTGTACAAATTTTTCAATGTAACACAAACTAAGAAGAAATGGTGATTTATTTTGCGAAATGTTTCTTATTTGTGTTTTTATCGTAATTTAAAGAATCATACCCAATTTTAGCCTAAATCTTGGTTTAAATACTTTCTTTGCTTGTGTAAAATGTTAATGTAATTTTTATTCATACTCTCTTTAGAAGTATTTCTCAGTTATCATTTTCTCTCTAATCTTACGTACACAATTTTGAGGTGCCCACAACCACAAACGTTCTATTTCGCTCAAAAACGGACGTAGCCACTCGTTTTGCATTTTAAAGCTGTACGTAGGGCTCCAGGGGATCAGTTCGGGTATCGTTATCCTGACGCTGCGGGTTCGAATCCCGCCCCAGGAAAAAAAAAAGTTGGCAAACTGCAGACAGAGACTATTTCTTGTATTACGTGTAAATTTTAGAGACTACAATTTTTGATAGATCAGATCTATCTATGTTGGTCTACCTTGAAAAATATCGAAAAGATTTTGTGATAAATTGATAAGTCTTCAGAAGTGTTCAATATGCCATTCTGTTTTACATTCAAGCTCCCATATGATTATTACAAGACAACTACTTGGGGTGTCTCCTAGCTATTTACCCTCCTTTCTTTTTTTTTCTTTTTTTTTTTTTTTATTAATAAT
>KZ806922.1:706194-726786 GCA_000696205.2 Oncopeltus fasciatus | reverse complement strand
AATATTTATTTTTCAACTTCTATTCATTCATTACATTCTGTTCAATAAAAAAAAAAAACATTTTGTAATTTGATAAAAATGTATAATAGTAAATAAATGACATTCAATAACATGAGAAGAGGAGGTGACCAGTGTCACCACTCTCAAATTATTTACAGATTATGTCCTCAGGAGGTCACGGGGCCATCTTCCTTTGAGCCGACAGGGAGGGTTGTAGGGGTTGGAGTTGGAAGACATGGTCTTCTAATTAGTGGATTAGGATGGAATGGCAGTATACTGTGGAAAAGAATGAAGCGGGGATTCAAAATTAGAGAAATTTTTTTTAGCACCTAAAAAAATTAGATCGAATTTGCTTTCATTAATTGGAGTATTTTATTAAATTACATATTTGTTCAAAATATTGTGATGTGTTAGTTTTTATTGTATTTAGGATGCAATTAATTTTATTTATTGTTATTAGTTTTTTAATCAATTGTAATTTTTGAACTGCTTTATTTTACTTTTACATTCAAGTTAAATAAGTGATTTGGTTTTCTTGTGTTAATATACATTTAGAGAAATGATTAATAAAATAAACCATTTTGTAATCTGTGGCATTGATGTGTTAACTTTTTTTATATATTATACATTTTTTATATATGTGCCTACATTATTAATTTATTGCATCTAAGAGACTGGTAATATTCTCTCTGAAGGACCGATGCTCACCTAATTATAAGTAAAACGAGAAATCCTTAAATGGGAAAAAGAGAAAATAATTAAAAGTCTGCTAGCTTGCCGGATTCCCTTGTAGATGTAACTATGGTTGTAATTTTCTGAGTTAGTGATATATTTCCCTGTGATATCCTTGGATTAGCATGAGGTGGGAGATTGGCTCTGACTACGTCAGAAAGCTGGGACCATTGACCCTTCCATGTTGTTTACAAGCGTTCACTTGCCTAATCCACTCTTGTCTTCATTTCGCGTTTGTGAATTCCGAACAAATGTAGCAACTCATACGTTTTCAAAGAACTGTAAATTTTTCAATCTTATTTAATACTTATCAATACACTATAATCTCTTTATATCATTCTCTAAGATTGTTGAATCCCATTCGACTCCATCAAAAAAAGGCTCAGTTTCAAAGAAGAGACATGACAGTATCCTATAAAATGCTCGTAATTTAAAGTCTGGTTTGCAAAAAAATTTTATGGAGGTACGATGGAGGGAAGGAAGAAGGGCTCCAGGCGACCATTAATTGGTATTGATGGGGTTCTACTGAAGGCAGTTGAGTCAAATCCGTCCACAAGAACTCGCGAGCTTGCCAGGAAGTGTGGTGTGTCGAAAGATACTGTTAGTCGCCATCTATTCTCTTTGGGGAAGGTGAAAAAGTGCAGTATACAGGTCCCTCACAAACTTACTTCCCAAAAGTCAGCTAAGAGGTTAGAAAATTTATTTTAAAAAAGCCCTTCTGATATGTGATTTTACCACTAGATTGTCACCTGTGATGAAAAGTGGGTTTACTGGCGAAAACCAAAAATTCGTAAGCTACGGCTAGATCGCTGCCGCACTACTTTTCCGGTTACTGCAAGGGGTAAATTTGAAAGAAATAAAATATTCCATACTTTCCCTTTTTTTGAAGTTTGAAGGTGTTATAACGAATATATTCATGGTGGGATACTCTATTTATTCTGAACTCTACTGTAAACAACTAGAAAGATTGTATGCGAAGTTGTCTGACCGCTATCCAACTTTGATCTACCGAAGAGAAGTTTTATTCGAACAGGATATTGGACGTCCTCACACTTCTCGACAAGCCAAAGATAAGTTTAAAAGAATTTCATGGATTCGATGAATCCAGTCTCATCCACCATGTAGTCCAAACATTCCACCATTGGATTACATCTTGTTTCGTTCCATGACCCATTTTCTTCACTGGAAAACATTTGATAATTTTTCAGAAGTAGAAATTGTAGTCCAAGAGTTCTTTGACAGCCACCCCAAGGAATGGAGTCAACGTAGGATCGAGCATGCCAGCAGGCATAGGATTTATTAGAAGGTGGCTAATGACGGTAGATAGCAATTTTAAATAAAAGATTTAATAATACAAATATTTTATTGAAAAAAAATTAATTTATTTTATAGACCCTAATATATATTTATACTTATAAAATATGTGTGTTGTGTGTGTGTGTGTGTGTGTGTAAAACGAAACACCCACAGCTGCGATATATGTAGTAAATAAGAACAGGTGAGATAGAGAGTGTAGTGAACTCACAGAAAAAAAAAAAGTTTTTGTTTGTGTTCAATACACTCTTTGTCCTTTAAGTATGAACTTTAAAAATTACTCATACATGATATATTGTTACAAACATTTTTCATTTTTATTAGAATAGGAACATTTCAAAAATATGTTTTTTTTAAGAAATGGACAGTCAAATATGTTGTAATAGTTTTATCAATCCTCACGAACTAAAACTTCAAAGATATTAAAAATGTAACATCCAGCATATGGCTATATATATATTGACTTATGTATTTGATACATTGAACATAACAACTCTAAATTATATAAACAAAAAGTAATAAAATAATTAGGAAATAAATATAAAACAGAACAGATACGCCTTTTAGACAATATCGACGAAAAATGTATAGTGAGAAAAAAAAAATAACGCTAAAGGCAGATAACATGTTTCAAGTTCATATAAGCAATCAACAATATTAATTGTCTCAGATCAATCTCTCCCTTCTGTACCTGACACTTCTCCACGAGAAATACACCCAAAATTATTTCTTATTTTCATGTGGAAAATTGGGATTTAATTATTTCAAGAGATCATGTTATCGCTGACTTGCAAAATAGCATAACTAATAATTACTTGAGATGCAATTTTATCTGTTTTATTAACTTTTTATGCTGACATTTATTTTCCTTATACTTCATTAAGTTTTGATATTATGTTATTTATTGTCCTTAATTATTTTTGCGGTAATTTCTTTGATAAATATAAAGTCATAACATCTATTTTAATTTACTGGATAGTTGAGTCCAATTATTTTTTTATTATTATTACATAATATATATATTCTACCGCGAAATAATTTTTTTTTACATTCATGTTTGTAATGTATGGACTGATTATATTGAAATTAAGTAAAAATTAAGAAATAAATATTCATTTATCTTGCTTATTCACCCAAATGTTGTAGGAAGTAATTGGGAAAAAAATTAATAATTCAAATGAAAAATTGAGGAATTAATTACTGTACTAAACAAAAATTTGAAAGAGTAATATTTATACAGTCTCTAAGCATTCTTCGCAGTTCTAACATAATAAAATTCAAATTTAATTTGAATAATTTATTTTATTTTATTTTTTTAGAAGAATGGTTATGTCGTTTTACTTGATGGCTGTAGGATAAGCTATCCATTTTAAACAAGGAAATAATAGAATGTCACAATTTACTTCAATTTCTCTTAATCGTAATTTTTTTCGTTATTCTAACACAAAGGAAAATATTTTCGAAAACTCAATTTGGCACACATTAAACCTAACCACTTTTTGTGACTGATTAAAATTGACAAAACCATTAACAGTTCCAAAAGAGGCTCAAAAATCAATATTTTTTTGTTGAAAATTTGGAATGCTTAAGTACATATATAAATGTGTTTACAATTTTTAACGAAACAAAACTGTAGCTTTTAGAAGTAAAGATATGTAAAGATTCAACGAAATTGCTCAAAGAATTTTTACTATGCCAGGAATAGCATTTTTTATTTGTAGGAAATATGATAAAATAATACAATTAGTATGGATAAAAAACTGTTAAACTTCGCTCATAATAATATTTGTTTATTAAGGCTGAGCGCTTTCGAGACTGAATGTCTCATCCTCAGAGCCCAGGAATCTTTCAGACGAGAGTCTAGTAATGGACTTGAATAAGCGCTCGAAGNTATATATATATATATTAGATATTGTTTGATAACCCTAATTCTTTATTTTCTTCCATTAGCCTTAATATATACATATACTATATATATACTAAGGAAAACCTTATTTCTCGTTCCCCTCCCTTCCCCCTTCTACAGTTCTCAGCAGTCATCCCCTCGATATGTGTGCTATCCACTGTGCACTGCCAGGATGGCGGGTCTGGAGTGGGGGCCAAGGTCGTCGCTTCCGTTCTGCTGCTTTCCCGGACATAAGGTTTTCTTCTCACATGAGACTCCATTCCTTTGAGAGGTAGTGGGTGGGAGGTTGTGGGAGGGGAGGGGAGAGACTATAGCCTTTGTTGTTGCTGATATTTGTTGGTGGGAGGGGGGGGGGGGGGATTGTTATTTCTGAGACCATTCGAATGCTCGGTTTCCATGTTGTAATAAAGGCCCTTCCAGACAGCCACAGGGCTCCGGTTTGGGGGGATTCTAACTCCCACTCAGTCACTAATATATTATAGTATAGAGGGGGAAATCCTCTTTTGATAAGTGATATAGGTCAAAGAGCAAAGATTCAGGGATATTCAAACAAGTATAGGACTATTATGCATTAAGTGGATTATGAAGAGAAAAATAAAGATATTTTATTTTTGTCCCATTTTCTCAGCTATAATATGGATGATAGCTGTTTTAAATGTACNTATATTATATAGGAGTGTGGATTAACTGAAAAGTCAAATGCGAATACAAAAAGTTTTTTTCGATGTAGTGGGCGTAATGTTTAGTTTAGTCCAATGAAAATCAACTGAGATTTGTTTATTGATACAAGATGTATTTTAAATTGGTGGGGATTACATGTCATGGAATGTTCAAATAAATATATTCATCAACTGAGGAATTCGAGTTTATACTGCTCGTTTACGATGGCTTAGAATAGTCTTCTATTACAGTATCTTCTCTGCTAGTTGTTCAATTGATGTAGCTATTGTGGGTCATTCTTATGACAGATTTTAATTTTTCTTCCTAGAAAATAATCAAATTTTAATTTAAAATAACCTGTTGCAATCAACTTGAAAAGTCAAAATTATAACCCAATTTCCAAATTTGATGTTAATTATTCCAATTTGAAAACGAATAATACAAAACCTCTGTACTCCGTACTTATAACTTCTGGGAAACATGTCAGCGATTTAGATGTAATTTGATTCGTTCCGAAAGAAAAAAAAAATGAGTCCATTGTATTCTTTTATGAAAGATTTATTCATTTATTTGTGCAGTCGAATTCAAACATCAGGAGTAGGGTTTTATCTGAAACTCGTATTTTAAAACAAAGGTTTTTTTTTTTTTAAGTGTATTTTCTTAATATAAACTTAAGTTTTTGTACTCAAAAGACAATATTTTCGTTAATGAGTTAAGGCGAACTAATTACAGGCTATAAATTCCATTTAATTGTTGTATCTTATCAATAAAACCTGAAAGTTTTATTCTGTCGTAATGTATCATTACTTTCTCATATGAAATTTTGTTTCGCATTACCAATTCATTATACTACCTCACCATGACTTTTTGCTAAGAAATTCTTCTTCTTGAAAATATCTTCCCGCTTCTAAAAATATCTCCCTGGCGTTAATGACCAAAGGTTGACACGCTATTAAAAAAAAAAAAAAAAAAAAAAAGAAGAAAAAAAGGTTAGAGTAATTGTTTCACAAAATGGACAGTGATGTTGGTTTACCTCAATCCTAACCTTTATATGTAACGTGAAAGTAAAGCTAAAAATATTGTTACTAAACCGTTGAAAAACATAATATAAATATTTAATTTAAAATTTTCACTATGGAGATTGTTTTTTTGCCATTCAAGTGAAAAATAAAAATTGTAATTCATTCATTAGAAAAACAGTAGAACAATTGGATTGGGAGGATTTCATGTTGAGTCATGTTAGAATGAAAAAAAAAATTTTTTTTTCTTTTATATCTGCCGGTAGCACAGTTGATGACAATCAGGGTTATCAAATAATATCATATAATTTCCACTTTATATATTTTTTCTGTAATTGATGATCGCTTTCAGAATCAATGATACCATTTTGAATTATCCAACCAGTCATTTATCTCCAAAGTAAAAAATAAAATTATTCGATGCATTAATATATATTATATCTATTACACATCACACACTTTAATTTACCATTTCATCTTCCGGGTTGGACCGAGTCAAATTGTTGTTATTTGCCGAGCTTTCGTGTGATGGCTTCTTCAGGGCTGAATAGAGAATCAATTCTCTGGTGTGCAGAAACCAATGAAGACGGATAATAGAAGGTATGATAGGATAAATATATGTTATGAAGTTTAGTCAACATAGAACTCATATGAATTTCCCATTTGTCATGACATGAATTTGAATTCATCAATGACATGACTGTTAGGGCTTACCTCATTTAGTCGCTGGTCGACTCAGTTAATTATTCCCTCATTAGGTTGGATTTGACTAACCTAGCATCCCTTCATCTTGTCATTATACAATTTTGGACAACTATAACGTCTACTGCTAGGCTAATGTGACGTCGCTGGCTGACCTAAAATGGTCATTCCCTTATTAAGCTACTAACCTGGCGTCCATTCATTTTGTTATATAATTTAGGACAGCTATAACGTCTTTTATTAATCATCAAACCTATGAGCGAATTCATTTATCGTTGATGTTGGTCGAGGGGAAGATGAGCTGAGAAGATTACGAAAATGTGTAATCGTAATAATTTTCATTTATTTTTTTCTTTGTTAGATTATCATATATATACATGTTTCTACATTATTTTGTATGTTTCTTTTTCATATTCAGCTCTGATAAAGGCCTAAAATTCGGGCCGAAACGTTGGTTAAAATAAAAACTTTTTTGGTTACAAATTAGTTTTGTTTTTAACTCTTCAATTCGTTTTTGGTATTCCTGATAATCCTCTTTTCATGTTATATCATTTTCTTTGGTTGAAGAAATGTAATATTGATCGTGCCCGCCCCATCAAATGATGTGTTACAAAGCGATTGGCTTGAGCTCTGAGTCTATGATCATTTATCCTAAAACGGAATTTAGGAGGCTTTTTGCTAAGCGTTTTCTTCTACTCTGTATGAAATATTACATTTTTCGGGAGTCGACTCTTTCTCCCTCTGATACTTCCATTAGCCCTGCAAAAATTGATTTACTCGTCATTTCATCTCTAATAAGGATAAATAAGGTAAAAGTTAGGTAATTGAAAGTACAAAAATGTTTACAGTGATTAATGCCTTGAACATACACCCCATGCCCTTAGAACGAACTAGCTGTGAAGTAGGAACTGGAACGAATGGCTCCTTGAATCAGTGAAGCGGTATTAAAGCACAAGGTCTGTTACGAAATAAAGGTTTTATTTGCTTTTGCTTTTGAATGATTCTTGATGTAGGCTGCTAGTGAAATTCTCATAATTTATTGCTGTTTTTTTTCGGAATTTTTTTTGTTCTAGATACTAGTCCTAGTCACTTTGAAGTGACAGCCAAATATATGTAAGCATTCACTGTTTCTTGCATATGTCAGAGGGACCCCTCTATCAACGCTTTGGTGGACGCAATTTCCGGTTTTCCTCTTTGTAATTAAGTAAATGCTTTTGTTAGATCCATTAAGAAAACCAAAGCGAAGGATAAACGAAGGTTTCCCAGGACTTATTTGAGATACCTTCAAGTCTCCTGGTTGGTAACTTTGGTAATCTATACGGACCAGCTGGGGCCAGAGTTGGAACTGAACGACACTCATCTTGGCTATATCCGCTGGAAAATCCCATTGAGAGCAGATAGACAGTGGATGAATGATTTATGATGGCGGCCTATTATTCAAACTCAAGACCGACTTGACTTCTAGTTTAAAATAGCCTTTTAGCATGTGGGGAAGATGGTTGCCACTTTTTGTCATTATTCTATATTTTAGTTTGTAGCTCTAAGGCGAAAGAATGCCGAAAGTTTTATTTAATGGATATAATATTGAATAAGTAGAAATGAACTGTTTTTTAAATCATAACTGTTATCCTCATAAGTGTAATGTTCTTGAAGTTAGGGGCTATCGACAGGTTGCCATTTGATTCTAAACAACCATGGACAAGCTGTTATTTATCGTTAGAAGCTTGTCCCGGACGGGATTTGAACTCAAAGCGCCTGGATTAAGAGAATAAGCGGCCATTTATATCCTACCTGTTTCTTTAGTATATGTACATCCCATTCACTTTTTGTCCTAGCATTAAACATTTAATTTAAGCGCTTCGAAAGAAATGAATCATATCTTTTAGACTTTTATTCACGAAGCTCGAAGAAAGCCCGAGCATATTATTCCGCATAATGCTTGATGAGAATGTTTTTGACGTCGAATGCCTTATATGGTTGAATGCAAAAGCTATGGAATCTCTGTTGAGTAGGAATGGCGGTGTTGCGAAGAAATCTGTCATATGGAGGACAGGTAGTTCCCTCTGACTGAAAACGGGCGGTGTGGCGGAACTCTCGGCCTGCCAGGAGGCCACAGCCACTTCAAGGTCGGGCTCTCCCCCACCTCGCCCGCCGAGTCTGCCGGCGTTGTTGTCTTTCGTAGTGTCCTGGAAAGTACATCCGAGGTGTCTTCCGCTCCAGAAGCGTAGGGTCCGAGTGGGTCAGCAGAGTTCCGATGGTAACTATTAAAGGCCGAAATCCAAAATGCCTTTCAACTCAACGTAATTGCCCTGTGGCTGTGTGTGTTTACGGCGTTTTGTGTGAAACAGTGAAGGAAATAAAAGTTGCTCCTGAAAAACTTTTTATTTCATTTTTTCTATTTAATCTCCTCGCGGGCAAAAAAAAAAAAAAAAAAAAAAAAAAAAAAAAAAAAAAAANTACATACATCTTTTCTAAGGGCAGTACGGATTCTAGTGATCGCCAGCCTACCGTGGAATTTCATTTTTAGAGACTTTTAATATTTCCTAAAAGTTTTAATTGTGTTGCTTCCTTAGACACATCTTCAAGAAAAGAATCAATTCTTCATTCACTCTTCATAGGAGAAGCTAAAAATAGATCCATTCAATTTTTTAAAAATATTTTATATGGTCGTTATACCAAAAAATTTAAAAGACATAATTTATTTGAGTCTATTTGTCCGTTAGATGAGTTTATTAATGGCGGAATTCGATTGTCTGTAGGGGAGTTGTGAGACTTATTTACAAACATTTTGTTGGACTAGGGATAACGTTAGCTCTACGATAATAATAACTATCTCATTAAGTGTTTCCTACAATAGTATAATATTCAACCATACTAGCCATGATTACTTTGATTGTCGGAATTCATTTTACCTACTAATCTAATTTAACTATTCTTATTTCTTTGCTATCATATATATACGTCCTGTCTATATGTGTGTATATATACATGTGTGTGTGTATTTGTATATTTTTTTTTTCTCGAGGAAAATCATGTATTACACTACTATTTACATGCCATACTAATGATTTTTAATTATGGTTTAGGATTAGGATCAGGTTATAGGGCGATCAACATCATGGTTATTACGCCCTGACTGTTGGGTTAATTAAATTTTTTCATATATGCCTGTTTCTCTTAAAATGCACATATGTTTGCCTACTTTTTAAATATGTATTATTTCTGTTGCAGGTATGATTTTCTGTTATGCTGTTCATCTCCGTGTAAGTTTCATAATTTTAATTTTCCTTCAGATTTCAGTAGCCTTTATTATTAGCAGCTAAGTACGCAATGAAAATATAACTTATCCTTTCTGTATTCACAAATCAATCATTTAACGGGTTTTTTTTAAATTAAATTTTTACAGTTTTATAGGCTTAGAGATCAATCTTTAGACGAAAAGAATTTCGTTAACAAAAAACTATTTTTATTTTTTCCTACGTTTTAGGCCTTCATCAGGGCAAATGAACGGAGAGATAATGATGGGAGGGGAGTGAGACTTCTGCTCATCGGTAATTAAATCATGATTGATGATTCATCAGTCATTATTTGTTTTGAGTTTCATGACTCCAAACTAAATATTATGCCCGTTGGATTGAATATACTTTTCGAACTCAAGCTTGACATTCCAGATAATCCCCCCACTCCTGGAGGTTTTATTTTTCTCAATAGCGAACCTATAACTTATACGAAGAGCGTGAAATTATCGATCTCCCTCGGTGGTGCAATTGGTTGCAGCCCGCTCGGTAAGTTGGAGACCCGAGTTCGATTCTCGGCTGAGGGTGTATGATTATTTTTCCTAGCTCCCTGTACAATTCAAATAAATAATGAAATGTGGGATTACTTGACTACAATTATCATCATGATTTTTACAGCCTTTTGTTTTGCATTTTGTTGCTTCATACTGTCTAAATTATGAAGTAATAGACAGTCCTTTTAAGCTTTGACGTTCATACATATTAACACACACACACACAGATATATATATATATATATATATATATGTTATATATGTATGTATGTATATTGCATATTTATTTGTTTATTCGCTACGAATAATAAATTAATAATAACTTCAATAGAATTTGGTAAATTTTTTTTTGAGCAATTAATTTGTTATGAATTGGTATTACGAGGTTAATGGTTGAGACTGTTGACTTAGGCGATTGCAATAGTGAGTGGAAGAAGAAGAAGGCGAGATGCATGCGATGATGCAAGCGGTGGGGGGGGAGGGGATTGCAGCCCCACTCAAGGACAACCCCCAGCTCCAACACCACCATTTCTATTTCCATCCTTAGATATCGGCAACTGAACCACAACAGCCTGATTCCCGCCCGGATGTGACCGTCCCTTGCTGGAGTCGCCTCTTCGTCTTCCTGGCCACTCTGTGCAGGCTGGAGTGGGAAGAGGCCTACATGGCTTGCGGCAATCCCCTGTAGAAGATATCATATTGCTAGTTTTACCCTGACCACAATGGAAGTGCATTGTTTAAAAGAAAACAAAAAAACCGTAGTAATATGAGAAAAATCTCGTTACCTTTTCTCAAAAGGAAAATTCAAATTTCGATGATTGTAGCAAGTACTACGGGGCTAGACTTACTTTAGATGTAAAATATCCGTCACTTAGGAGCTGTGTAAACTTTGCAATTTTTATGTTTCAGCAACATTGATGAGTGAAAATACCACTATATCTGACTATGTACTGATTGAAGACAACGAGTGGGGAAAATACTCAGCCATTGTAGTTAAAATTGTAAATATTTTCCTCTTTATGTCTTTGTCCTAATCTTTTTATGAAACTTAAAAATTCTATGGAACTGACTCTGACTAGTGGGTCGCTTGCGAGTTTTATAACTCTACGGAAGGACCTAGGCTGGCTTAGAAGAATATGAAGAAGCTTTTACTGGGTAAATGTGATTTTCTCTTTTAATTAGGCAAGCAGGTGGCCACTTTCATTTGGCTCCTTCTCGTATAGGTCTGGTCCTCTCGTTACGAGCTTCCCCAGTCTTTACAATGTATATGTATGTGTGCGGGCGTGCGCGTGTGTGTGAGAGAATTAACAATATTTTACTAAAGTTTCTTCTATGTAAAGCAGGTGTAGATCCGTTGGAGTTTTCAAAAGTATTTTCACGGTGCCTATGGGACTAGCTTGATTTCCTTAAGGGATATCTGCTAAAACTAGTACTAGTGGAGTCAGATCCTCAAATAAACAATTTACGAAATGTACTGCCACTTTTGAATTTGTTGTAGAGGCTTCCTACTTCACCTGTCATAAAATTTTAATAATTTAAATTTAGTTTTGTTTCAATTGAGCTCTAAAGGATAAAACCAATCAAAAAGGAATTGTTCCTGATCAGCGGTGGATCTAAATGGCTTGAAAATGATTTCTTGATTTTTGGAGATTGTTTATTGTAAAATGAACTGCCCTCCTTCCTTCTGCCCTGTTTGCTCACAACTTCTCTTCTATAAGTCTCACTCTTTCGACAAATAAGTCCATTACTTAAATTCACCGACCTTTCGAGTCTGAATTCATACATTTTTAAAAAGTTTTTCAATGAATTCTCGATCCGCTAAATTTAAATAAACAGCTTTATTTTCGAACTTCCATAACTTAACGTTCTTCCAAAACTGGAAGGGCAATATATAAAAGCTCCCACTAGAGGAATATTTCTTGCTGAGTATTTATGTGTTTTAGTTGGCTTAGTTTTCAGTTGTTGTAACTTTGACTGGTGAGTTCGTTGATAAAATCTTGAGTATCTAAATGTTTTATGTTCGTTGTTATCTGAAGAGTAGGTGTGCCTGTGGACAGCACTCTCGTGACGATTGCACTTGCACTTCTCCACTATCTCATGTCTATCTCCTCTTATCTCTCAAGGTCGGCAACTAGAGCTCCTTCCTCGCCATTAGCTGGATACTCCCACCGAGTGCCTCCCCCAGGACTCAGAGGGAGATTCCCTGTTATTCAGCCCTTCTAATCCCCTCCTTCCTGTTCCAGTAGTTAACGTGTCGACAGAATTCAAGGAGGCATATATGTAGCTGACAATCTGCCTAGCTTAACGAGTTGTTTTGACTGTCTAAAAATAAGTCATTACTGGGGATTTTGCCAAATATTGGGACTTGCTTATGAACATGTTTAAAAGTGGATAGTAGCATAGTTGTTTATTTTCGGAGATATTCTCATCTCGTGTTGTCTGAATCATTTTCGTAGTCCTTTCCTACAAGTAGTCCTTCATTGCTTGAATATGTTGTTTACTCTAATCTAAACACAATCAGCCATCCCAATATGAATCGATAACGGTATTTTATGTATCGACATCAAAATGTCGATCGACTTTTGAGAAATCTCTTTTCCACGATGCCTACCGCGACTGCTCTGTACCTAGACTGGATCCCTGCGAAGGACACGGTTCAGCTTTTCTTCCTCCGAACTGTGGAACTCCAAACCTCTTGCTATTAATGGCTTACCACATATTGATGAGGGACTTCTCTTAGTGGGAACCAAGCGCTATCCAGCTGTCAGATCTAGGCTCTCAAGAATTAAGTGCTGCAGATCAAATATTCTTTTTAGTTTAAAACATTTTTAGAACACTATTTATTCACAATTATACTTATATCAGTAAATAAGTATTTAATCCTTTTATTTTTTTATTAAACGGAAGAAGAAATTTGCGTTCCTCTTGTTGCAAAAAGCTAATGCTATATTTTTTTTTGATAAATCTTCCTTTTTTTTTTCATTGTTTCACCAACTAAAGAAAAATGTATTTATGGCATTTTTGATCATATACTTATATCACAAATGTTATTATAATCTAATTTATGGAGGTAAATTTGTTGACCGTCAAGCTTTATGAAGAGAGATTATCAAATTGGTTATAACTAAAACAGTTTTTATTTTGGCCAACATTTCGGCCTGAATTTTAGATTAGCAGACATAGTTGATCACGAGTCTCTCTCTCTCCCCATCACCCATTTTGCTCTGATGTAGGCCTGACATTGACTAAAATAAAAACTTTTTTATTTACAAATTAATTTTCAATTATTCAACTACCAAGACCGAATTCCTGATAATCCTCCCTTCATTATCTACTTTATTTACCTCTTATGAACGTACTGACATTGTTAGTACGCATGATAGTACGGTATTAATCACGTTAATTCTGATTATTTTTAATCGGGTAGACAGCCTACTCTTGATAGCTGCTATGTAATTATCTACTTTCGTTATAGTGTCCTATTCGTAGCCGATGATGATAAGACGGTAATGATATGAGTATGACGGAGGTATTAAGATCATCTCTCTTCCTTTGTCTTATACCAGTGTCCCCTTAGTCCACCACAAAGTTTTGTTTGTAGATTGTCCTTCGGCCATTGTCAGGGCCATGAAGGAAGGAGCGATTTCTTGATTGGGGCGGAATTCGAACCCGCGCCGCCAGAATACCGGAAGATGGGAACGGATCCCCTCGGTTACCACGGTTACCATTGCCTATCTATTTATTACTAACATCACCTTTTTGAAGTCCTTTATCTTGAAGTCTGTGTAATACTATCTACGGTTCACCTGATTACATTTCCTCGGAGCCAGTAGCGCATTCAAGGCACATTTGATTATCAGGACTGCCTTGAACTCGACACATCTCCCTTACATCCTGTCCAGTTATCTATTCAAGGTCTTTTCCTTTCTACTCTTCTTTTTCTCTCTTTTTTCTTATATATTCATTTTTTGTTGTCTAGTCTCTTTCAACGCCTTATGAAGGAAAACAGGGGATTACTGTGTCTGTTCTATCATGCCTTGTCTCTACGTTTGAAAGAGATATGACATCTAGAGATACATTTATAAATACGGGAAGAGTAATAGGTTTATTTGCACACTGTCTGTGTCTAACACGTCGATAATGACTTATGAGATATATCTTTGTCAATCGGAACATATATACCACGATCATTTATCACATTGTCCCCTACTTGGCTAATAGAATTTCATCATATTAGTAAAATTTAATATTTATATATTTGAGATTTGTTTTGCCCTTAGAATCGCTAATAGCTTTCTGGATTGTGGTACCAATATTCCTAATAACGATATTAAAATTATATTAAATGATATTTAAGTTAAATTAATTTTAATTTTAAATGTCTTCATGTAATTGGATTCCTTGACGTTTTGTAATAATAGCTATTGACCTCAAAAATCTTTACTTTTACGAACAAACTCCAAATTTTAGTTTACAGGCAAACATGTAAAAACTTCGTATTTGATCGACATAATTATATAGTTTATTGGAGATTTATTTAAACAGTTATTTGAAAATTGACAATCCGTTCTGGTCTCGTATTCCTGGCGCTGGGATTCGAATTCCGTCCAGGGAAAGCTCTTATTGTTAAATGAAAGGTTGTCCTGGGCCATGGATAGATGGATGGATGTCCTAAGTGTTTAGAGTTGCATACACTTTTTTTTTTTTTTTTAAATGAGTACCAAGTTATGTTGCTCTTTCGTGATAATATTGTCCATGTAATTTTATATGTTTTTAGTCGAGTATCGTGTTTTTCTACTCTTAAAGTAACGATTTTTGTAATGAACAGGATATACTTCTGAATACATTTTTGAATAAGTGCTATTTGTCAAATTTTATTTGAAATACGAAATTTCGTCCACGAGATCGTTGAAAAGTCCCTAATAATTCATTCACGGAAAACGCCCTGCAATTATTCCAATCCTCTTTGTATAATTTTATCTAATTTCAATAACATTTACTCTGTATTGTTTACTGTTACAATTCAGAGATTCATTTATAACCAAACTCTTGTTGGTTTCAGTAAATTATAGCAATAGCCTGCTGTTTTTAATCCAACTGTTGGTTATTCGTCTACACCTAACTTCTATGAATCCAATTTTATTAATTTAGGGGACTCTTTTTAATTTTTGCATTTAACTATCTGGGGTACAGGGAAGACTTTGCTTTTTACTGCTCAGTTTCGTGCATTGCTAACTAAATAATACAGCTGCTGTATCAACATAACTGTTCACAGTTAGCCTTATTACTACACTTAATCCTAACTCCTATGAGATTGATTTCCCTCAATAATTTTTTTATTTAAAAACATAATTTCATTAATAAAAACAAACAATTGTGACCAAACTATTCCAAAGATTATAAAAAAAAAACAAAAAAACAATTATGGTTCTAGTAAACCTAAAATTATGGTCATTCGCAGTCCATACACTTATAGATGGTACCATAGGCTGATCCAAGGGAAGTCCTAGATTTATGGTATCCAGCATCGAGGTCAACACTATCATTGCTGATTTATGCTCAATCATTTTCTTGAGCAATCTAGACTAGCAACGTAGCGCCCGCTTGATCAATACCCTTCACTAGTATTTCTCCACCAGACCTGTTCTTATGTCTTCTTGGGGGATGATGCAGATACAGTTTGGAAGCCATTGGTTCCACCCTACTCCAGGTCCCATCCAATCATCAATTCAATGTTCCATAGGGTTGAAGAGAGATGACCGTCTTAAGTCAAAGACCTACTCACCTTGACCTTCCTGGGATCTAGAAACCAATTCCAATCATTGCCACAGAAGCCCTAATGGGTAGCAGCAGGACTCGTCGAGGACGCTTCATCCGGCTTCCGCTTCCGTGACGAGGTCATCTGGGAGAAGTGATATAACGGCAAAACACTTGACTGGCGATTTCCGAACATAAACATCACCTGCTATTTTCATTGCGATGGTTCCCGCTGTCAGTTTAGCCCAGTCAGATTCTCACCTGCAATAGCGAAGGGACCTAGAAATCGTCTGACCGTTCAATACTGAGGAGGAACTACTTTCGTGTAGGAGATAAAAAATGTGGTAGAGGAACAATACATTTAGATACATATATAAATTATAGTATGTGTTAGTGGTGTCTGATTCTGTTCTAGCGTCCAGAATTTTTTTTTCTACACATAAAATGCAGCAGAATAGCTGTGTGTCACAAAAAAATCGAAAACTAGAAAAAACATCCTATAGCCGGTCAAATAAGTTATTTTTAAGTCAAAGAAAACCCAATTATGGTTTTGAATTAAATTAATGTATGATCTAGCGAATAGTACTAAAGCTGCATGATGGAGTGGGTTAAGGGAAGAGTATCATTGTTTCGATAGAAAGAAAATAAGTAAACTTTGAAATTTGTACTCTTTGCGAAAAATCATAACAAGTAAGATCACAGGAAGGTTGCTGAGACAGTTGGCCGCTCGCTCCCCTCATTTTAAATCTCTGATAAGTGCTGTCACGGGAAGGGAGGCCTGGATGAACGTGGGATGCCAGGGAGAGGAGTAGAGGATTTGGGTGTCCTTGGAGGTTTGTGTGGAACTTATCAAACCTGGAGGGGATGAGCTCAGAAACAAAAGGTACTTGCAGGTCAGAATGGATTGTTTTATTGGACACGTAGGGAGGAGTGTTGAGGATTGTGCGAAGGACTTTGGACTGGAACCCCTGGATACATCTAATGTTTGATGGCTTCGCTCTACCCCACAATTGAATACCATATGTCCAGATAGGTCTAATTAATGTTTTGTAAAGAGTTATTTTGTTTTCTATTGTTAATCTGGACTTGTAGTTCAGCAATACACAACACAAGTAAGAACGGTTATTCCAGTTTGGCGCAATGCAATGCGGTGGATCGGTGTTGTATTGAGTGAAGGTTGCAGGTAATACCGATTGCGGGCGTGAGAATATAACAATCCTTCAGAGATAGTAACGCATCACGCACTCGCTAATTAAGAGAGATAGCCGGCTTCCTTCTCTCGCCACCAGCTGCGCTTCCCTTCCCCTCACTGCTACAGCGCCCTCAAGCGCCATCGGACTCTTAGCAACGTCCCGTGAGCGCTGTCTACAATCGGGGTCCCTTGCTGCTCACGGATCAGGGATCAGAATGGAACTATATAATAGATAACAAATCTCTGTTAAATTATTACAGTATTGGAAAAACTGACAAATAAACCAAATGAAATGGATATAGATGCTTATTGTCTTTCGAAAACTGCTCATCTCTGCATTTTTGTAACTTATATATGCAGGAAAGTAATTTTCTCTAGATGATATAAAATTCTCGTCGAATTTGACGACGAAGTACTTTAAGGGAGAGGGTGTTACTTGTCAGCTGTGATTGGCCGTGACTCGAGGGCCTTCTCCCGTCCAGTTGTCCATAAACAGAGAGGGTGGTTGTTCACCCCGCCGACCTTGGGGTACAATGATGCTTCGGTCGATAGTTTCCGCACTACTTATATCCAATCCCTCGCCACCCTTTTCACCTAGCTCATCTCTCATAGCCAGGGATGGCTTGGATTCCCTGAGTGTGGCCCTTCATACACAGCCAGGAATATATCATTGTTTGGTGTTGGTAAGCTAACAGAAAAGACAATTAAAACGACCGTCATTCGGGAGCTGTGCGAACGAAGTAGACTTTCCATGTTTCATTGAGATGGGCTTAAAGCCAGAGAGAACAAAGAACGAAGAAGGGTAGAAGGTTGCTCGGGAAGGAAAATGGATGGGAGGAAGAGAGCTAATTCCATGTAGTTCATTCATAAATATTTTAATAAATAAAATAAAATAAATGTCTCCTGAGTTCGTTGATAAAATCTTGAGTATCTAAATGTTTTATGTTCGTTGTTATCTGAAGAGTAGGTGTGCCTGTGGACAGTACTCTCGTGACGATTGCACTTGCACTTCTCCACTATCTCATGTCTATCTCCTCTTATCTCTCAAGGTCGGCAANTCAGTTGTTTTCTGCAGTTTACAATGTGAACAACCACCCTGGGGAGATTTCTCCACCCAACGCCATTGCCCTGATGATGGCTTACTAGCTAAGCCGAAACGTTGGCATAAATAAAAATATTACTCCAAATTGTGGTGTATATTTTTTTCTTCCTGGCCGAAACCCCGACCATTCTCACACTATATATTATAAACTTTTAACTAAAGTTTTAGCTTGTTAAATGTAGGATCTGTGAAGATTCCTAAACATTTTGTAATAGTTGAGTCAATATGGATAGCTCGATTTTTTTATTATTATATAATAAATGCTACACTTCATATTCTCTTTTAATAATTTTTAGTGCAAGGGAAAAAGAATAAAAAATCTAAATGTCCCAGCCAGGACTCGAACCTGGTTCTCCTGCTATCCGGGCCGGTGCATTTTCCATTTATGCTACCAAGACAACTGTGACAAGTTATTAAATTCTCCGCACTTGTGTCGATAGTCTAATCTCCGAGGCAGACGAATATATCGTCTTATGCTCGTAAAGCTGATATTGTCAAGCTGTTAAAATGACTCTCGTTATTTACTTTAAAATTTTAATTTTATAAATATTATTTTTCTAGTGGTATTTAATCCCACGTTAATTTTAACAATTTTTAGTGCAAGGGAACAGAATAAAAAAATCTAACTGTTCCAGCCAGGACTCGAACCTGGATCTCCTGCTATCCGGGCCGGTGCATTTTCCATTTATGCTACCGAGACAAGTCTGACATTCTCTTTTAATGTTTTTCAATTTACAGAAAACCTATGTCTGAAAAGCTGAAAATGTACTTTTAAAATTTACAAAGTCACTTTTCTTTCATTTCGTCTTCTCTTCTACTTAAAATTTAATAATTTTATTCTATCTTCCGTTAGGAAATCAAGCTAAAATTGATTGTGAGCTATAAGTATAAATTTTGATTATACACTTTTAGCTTCTCTACCAAAGTTCCCCCGGGCCGATAAAAGTATGCCCAGGTCGGCATTTGAACCCTCTGGCACTCATCTGCGGCTTATAAATTCTTTTTTTTTTTTTCATTTACTCTTATTTATAAGCATCTTTAAGGAAACATGAAATTCTGATTGGATTACGCAGCCCCACTTTGTTGGATTTTTTAAAAAACTTCTTTGAGCTACATATCGTAGGATAAGTTTCCATAATATGAAATATCAGTTTAGATACATACATCTATGTTTTATAAAAATTTATGTTCGTTGGCGTTAAAGTATTGAAAACGTTTTAGAGCTACGTTTATTGCTGAATGGAGTTTTCTCCAGATATTATAGTTTTATTATATTTTGTACTCTATAACTAGAAGGGTTGATTGTGCCTGCCTCTAGCGATTCCTTGCGACACACACTGCATAGTAAGTAAACGGCAAATACTATATTTGTTGTGCTCCAGCGCGATTCCTCCCTCGTCGTCCTCTTCACTCCTCACGGTCGGAGGGGCCTATAACTCTCCAGTAATTGTTCCCTTGTCGAGTGGGGCTTGAGTCCTCCGTAAATCTCCAGAGTTGGGGCAGTTATGGCCTGCTAATCGCCGCCCTTGCTCACATCCTAGCCTGCCATACTGTTGCTGGTCTTCTGCTTCCAATCTGCCTATGATCCAATTCTTTGCTTGCACTTCATTTTAATGGAATTCGCATGGGATACTCGCATAGGGAAATCAATTATTCTACTTCTCTACTCATGGTTTTCATAATTTACATTTTGAATTATTACATATTTTATTTTGACAAATTCTTGTATATGTTTTATTGTTGATGTCGTTCTTTGAAAGCTTCAAATATTATCTCTGTCCCTACCTAATGCACTCCAAAAGTGAAACACTAAATTTTATATCAGTGTAGGTGTTTGTGTACCTAAGTCAATTCTGTACAAGCTTCGGTTTTCGGTTTTTCTCAATTGAATTCCGCATGTAGCTGTTAATTTTGCAATTAACAGCTACATGCGGAATTTTATTAGCCTGCAAAGGTCAAGTTTTTTATTCAGCAAAATTGAACCATAAAATGTGAGATTACTTGAATTGTCAAGTGAAAAGCGTTTTTTCCGTGTAGCGGGCGTAATATTTATTTTGTATTAGTAAAACTACACAGGTCTGTCAGTTTAATTGTAAAATACATATTTTAGGACTCTCATACCTTATGTTCTCCGTCTTCATTGGTTTCTGTACATCCTCTCCCGTTGGCGAGCGCTTTCGGACGACACTGTCCATCTTCTGGCCGACTACATACGTTCACTGTCACGGTCCGTATTCAACTGTGTTTTTCTGTGTGTTAGTTGTGTCAGGTAGCTGTAGGGGTCACTTTTGTCGGCGATCAGGTCTGTCGCATGTGTGAGTTATGAGGGTCATCGTCCATTATTCCAGGTATAAGTTGAGGTAGGGATTAGTTGTAATCCCCTTTGTTGAGGTGTTCTAAGTGTTTCGAAAGTTTTTT
>KZ806922.1:654912-671657 GCA_000696205.2 Oncopeltus fasciatus | reverse complement strand
ATGAACAGATCTCAGGGAAACTCACCATAAAATGTTCACAGAACATATTTTTATTATTTAATTTATTTATTATTTTTGTAACTCATGCTAAATGATAGGAGATCCTCTGAACTGGAGGTTTTTCTAAGTAATAATTGTGTTGCTTCTAAAGTTAATATGGCAGGGTAATGAGACCAAAGATAAGTGTGACAGAAATAAAACTATCGGCCTATTTTAAGAATTTTTAATAGCCAAGTTTTAGAAGAACTATTTATGAGCAAAAGCAAACCTATTGTTGATAGTTTGGTTGCCTTACATCAACATAGATTCATTCAAAGAAAATCTACATATACAAATCTTCTCATATTTCAAGTTTATGTCATAAGATTATTTGCTCTTTATCAATAAGTTAATACAATCTGTTTAGATTTTTCTTATACATTTGATCTCTGTACTTTTGATATACTGATGTTTTCAGTCAGTATACTAAGAAAGAGTTGGGTCGTTTCTTCCTTAAGGTTTTCATAAATTTTGCCTGTCTTGGGTAATGTAAGTTATTCGGCTGTAGTATTATTTCCATTATATAATGTTCTGTTTTCTGTGAAGGATAGTTATGTGAATTAGCATGAAAGTATCTCAGTGTATTCCTCCCTCTTCATCTTACTGTATTCAATTTAACCTAAGCTTTATTACAATGAGGTTCACACTGGCAGAATTCAAAATGAAAGATGCATTCATTTGATAAGCTTAACTGTAAAAGCATATAAAAAGATTTCTTTTTTTTCTTTCAACTTTTATCTAAACTTTCATTACAAGTTCTGATTTGAAATTATACAATTGCGTGACTTGCTACAGTAAATTAATCAAAACTAGAAATAGTATTCATAAGAAACAGCTTTAACTCTCCAACTATCTATTAAATGCATTTTCTTATAAAATTGCATACAATTTATTATATGTTTCTATATTTATTCATAATATATCTATATTTATCTTTATGATTTAATTTTTCACATTTATACGTTGTTGTTTTTTTTTTTCTTGGAGACAGATATTTAAAATAAACGAAATAAAGTGTTTTGTGAGCTATTTAAATTTAAATATTTGCCATTATATACCCTTAAAGTTTTCTCAATGTAACAGTTTACATTACTATGATAGACATGTTAATGGAATCAGCACATGAAATGGTCTTCAGTGTTTTTATGAATGGGAGGAAACAGTTTCGGACATTTTTTCTGAAAAAGGCTTGAATGGCACTGATTAAAGTAATTCACTTGTCAAGAAATCTGGACCCCTTTCATACAAATTGGATTACTGAATCCATTCGTGGATACTGATATCTGAATATACTGGTTTCAGAACTTAGGGACTTTACATGCACAAATGTACCATTTTTCATATTTTTTATTCATTTCAGGGGATTTGGGCTGGCTCACAGCAGTGTAATTGGCAATGGAAACAAGAACTTAAACACTCAGTACCCACCAAACCATCCACTCAGTGGATCTAAGCACCTTTGCAGTATTTGTGGCGATAGAGCATCAGGGAAGCACTATGGAGTTTACAGGTAATTTTAATTTGTAATAATATTTTTTCTCGTTTACTCTATATCTGAAATCTTTAGATAAATGTTCTGTTATTATCAACTGATTTAAAACTTGGACTTTAAATCATGTTTAAAGGAGAAAAAGCAAATTGATCTTGAAGTTAGTGGTACTGAGCAGTTAGAGCTTGCTCTAGTTTAGTCTGTACTTGTTATTAAGTCGTTTTTTTATAGATAGTGTATGTTTGCAAGTATGTGCACCAATTGAATGGATGATGCAGGCATATGGAAATATTGTTTTGAATCCTATTGTGCAGCAATGAGAGAAAAACTAAATTGTTAGGAAACATTTTCAGACTAATGAAGATATACAGATGCTTCAGCAATTTACCTATGGGTTTTTCATAGTTAGTAGAGAAATAAGGTTTTTTGAATCCTTTGAACAAATGATTTTTTTTTAATCTACAAAAATTATAATATTATAAATATATGTATCTATTCACTAAATTCAAGATAATTATTGACGACGTCAAGAATATCTGGATGGGTTTTGAAAATAATAAGTACTTTTAATTTGCTGATGGTAATATTCAGATTTCTTTTTTCTGGCTTTGTTTTTAGTATTAATAAAGGATTTGTATTTTGTTTGACAGTAATAATTTTAATACATATAATTTTATTTTTATATAGTATAGTTATTATACTATATAACAATAACTTACACTAAATAGTGCTATAGTATGAGGATAGTTCAAAAAAGAAAGATTTATACTAAATAATTTCTATATTAGCGTGAATTAATCAGTACAATCAACCCTGTGTTGAACGTCCTCTAAATTGATTTAGCTGCTTGAGATCACGTCCAAAGAGTTAGTTCTCAAGGGGGATAAAAAGTCTTATGTTAAATCAAATTAAAGAATTAATACAAAAAGGTAATGAGTAAGATCTTTTGAATTAGAGTAGTTAGAATGAGACATATAAGTTAACATTTTCAAAAGCTTATGGGAGAGGTGATCGTGGAATAGCTGCTGTGTGCCAAAGAATACTACTCACTTGCCTCGACGGACTACTGTTATATATCTGCCCTCGTCAAGGGATCTTCCATCTTAGAGGGGAACCCAATCGTTGGGAAGAGCGTTTGTTTTGCCAAATTTCACTCTGAGTTAATCCAGAGGATGTAGGAGCTATATCACTGTTTTAGAGTTATACTAAAGATATAAGGATGATGGGTTGTTATCTACTGTTAATCATTAAACCTCTTTGAGCTGAATTTTTTAAGATCAGTTTTGGCAAGAATTAGCTCTGTGTTTTGATTAATGTTGAATGAGTCCTGTGAGTGTGGTTTGTTGAATTGTTATTGACACGATTGTTTTAATATAAAGGTTGCTGTTCTTTCTTCATGAATTTTAAATAAATTGTGCTAATATAGTTGGCCGAGAGGTTGTTACCGTCTCACTCATGGTTTGTTACATTCTTCTGTCAGATTGGAATCTGTAGAACATGTGCCCTTAACTATAATGTTGTAAGTTTAGGCGATAGCTTAATGTCTATGATATATCTTAGCAGGTTGGATTTTCATCTGTAAGAAAGAGAATGATAATGAATAAACCGTTATTATTTATCAATGAAGAAAAGTGGAGGTTTGTCCTGTAATTACCCTTTGTGGGGTAGATTTAGTATATAACCACATAAAAGACCTTCTCCCCTTGCTACTCATAAAAATAAAATTAGTTATTCATTAAAAATTTTTCTATATATATTACTTCAACTAAAACGCTTATTCTTTTATCTTCAAAATAAAATGCTAGGCTGAAAATTTTTAAAGTTTTTCAATCATAAACAAATTGAGTAAATTACTCAACAATTAAGTGCTGCTATTTTGGTATCTGAAGACCTGTCAATTATTACTGTTCCAGTTGTGAAGGTTGTAAAGGTTTTTTCAAAAGGACTGTTAGAAAAGACCTCTCTTATGCATGCAGGGAAGATAAGCAGTGTTTAGTAGATAAGCGACAAAGAAACCGGTGTCAGTATTGTAGATACCAGAAATGTCTATCAATGGGGATGAAAAGAGAAGCTGTTCAGGTATGTTGATGAGTTTATTTTTATTTTCTTCTTAAAATTATTATTTCTTCCTCATTTACCTTAATTGAGATTTTATTTTTTAATCTATAACTTAAGAAAGAAATTGTAGTTATAAAATTTAATTTTAGAGTAATGATTTAAGGACTCAATATATCAATATATATTTCAGTATATTTTGACTTTTTTCGTCAAATATTTTTGACAGGTTAGATCACTGTCATAATACAAGAGAAGAGTTTACAGGGTGTAATATTTAGTTTAGTGGAATAAAACTCAACTTATATTTGTTTAATGATATAAGACATATTTTATAAGTAAAGGATTACACGACATGGAAAGTTTAAGTAAAAATATTCATCAACTGCAAAAAGTGAGGAATTCACTTGGCTTATAGAGCTCCTGTATTATGGACAGCAAATATTTGTAATATTTTATATAATGCCATCAAAAAATGAACTTATCTTAGATTTAGCTCTATAAATCAACTAGTTCTCCAATTATAGGGGTTTAAGAATATTAAAACTAGAAAATGAAGGTTTATTCAAAATTTCAATAATGAATTTTATACTTTATATTTTTATCATAAATCAGTTTTACTAATATCCAAACAATTCAATCTTAATTATTTATGTAAAATCAATTTTATTGGAATTAATCATAATTTTTTCATAACTACATCTTCAGGCTTGACAATCCAGTAAAGTTATTTTTTGCCAAGTGATGGCTTCTTCAGGGTGGAAAGTAGAATGAGCAAGGGGTCCCAGTCAAGCCTGGAAGAAGTATTTATGAATATTCCTGGCCACCGTGGAAGCCTATGTGAATAATTAAATTTTAGTTGAAATCACATGAAGAAAAAGGGTAGTTTAGAGGGAGACCAAGATTTATAATCCCAATATCTTCGTTCTTATTTGAGTTTGAAAAAGTTTATAAATCATAATAGTGTATAATTTATATTCTATAACATTTTTTCAAAAAATAGTTGTTAAGGAAGAAATTTACAACTGTAACTACAATAGGTGATCACTTCCACCACTCTTCTTCCTACTAAGTTCAGAGCAATACTTAGCCGTCATAACTCTTATGCTCATTGCTAACTGGCTGGTAAATTAAATTTAGTCATTTATTTTATTTAAATCAATCTGTAATGAATCATAGGGAGTCTATAATATTATATAGCTCCTGCCTGACTGTCTTTTTTTTTTTTTCTTTTTTTTTTGCTGTGTTAGCCTCCCTTGCAACCACTTAGGGTCATTAGAGGGAGGGGCTATCTACAGGTTGCCACCCCATTTTAAACACCCATGGCTCAGGACAAGCTTCCATTTATAAATAAAAGATTGACCTGGACGGGATTTGAACCCGCATTAGGATTGCGAGACCCGTATGGATCCCCTGAGCTAGCCTGGTGCCCCTGACTGTCTTTTTATTAAATTGTTTATATCTAGCTAGGACTCTGATGCAGTCCTAAACCCTGCCAACTCCAAAGAATCCAAACAATTCAAGATCCCATGAAATGGTTAACACCCTTAACTCCCCTCTATGTATCTAACCTCATTATACATAAAGACCTTAACATACCTTTTATTGCTCCCCTTGCTTAGATTGCTTTCACTCAATACGTGAACTTTTGCTCCCCACTCCCAATCCCTAAATAACTAGTACCCTCTAATTCTCTTATACCCCTGACCATCTTTTCTAATAAAATAGAGGTTTGTAAAAAGTACATAATTTTTTCTTATAAATATTTGTTATTAATAGAGCAGTAAAATATTATTTATTTACCCCTTTTTATAAAAACACTATTCTAATTTATTACATTATTACCATAATTTTTATGAAGTAAAGTAAAAGTATCCATTTAATTGAAAGTATTTTACAAAATTGTTTCTACAGTATGTAAAGAGATTTATTTTTCTACTGAAACAAATGAGATTAGTAGTTTCAGAGCTTAACTTTAATTACAATTAATGTCTTGAATTGTCCATTTTATCTATCACTCCAAAATTCTATCTAAATAAATCCCCTAAAAAATAATAATAATTAAGGAATTAAGGGTTTTTTTCAGGTCTCTCTGAATCCTGACACTATACGTTCAAATTCCGTCCTGGGCAAGTTTTTAATGATAAATGAAGGCTTGCCCAGGACTATAGATGTGTTGTGTAGATGTTTTGAATAGAATGGCTACCTATTGATAGCCTCTCCCTCCATGACCCTAAGTGGCTAAAAGATTAATAAAAATTATAAATATAATATTATTTCAGATTGACACAGTTACAGTATGTTATATCGATTCAGTATAATTAATACAGAAGGAGGTGTCATCCACTAGATAAAATATTGTTTTTTGTTCTGCTAAATTAGATGTTTTCTGTTAAATTAGATAATTGACATTGTCATATTAATTGTATCTGTTTCAAAATAAATTTCGATCAAATAAAAGAAAGAAGAGGGGTCCTTTAGGGAAAGCCACAAATAAAATTAGTTTTATAATTCAATTTTTGGGCCAAATTATTTGAAATTAATTTATATTTTATCAGGCATTAGGGTTATTCATATATTTATATTTTTCAAAAGTTAGGTTAGAAGTGTGTGGCACTCCAATTTCTTGTGTTTTAATTTAGAAGCCATCAAAAGCCCTTTGTTTTTACTGTAATAATTCTACTTAAAACAATTAAAAATCTCTATCAGTGTAAAAAAAAATCTATATAAAAAATCTAATATAGCTTGATTTAGTTGAGCTATCATATTCAAATCTGATATTTATCATTATCTTAAATCTTATCCATGCAGGAAGAAAGACAAAGAACAAAAGAGAGGGATCAAAATGAAGTGGAAAGTACTAGTAGTTTCCACACAGACCTGTCTGTTGAGAGGTTACTGGATGTGGAGAGTCGAGTCGACTTCAAAGTAGAACCAAACATGGAGTACAATGTACGTATCTTTTCATCAATTTCTTCATAAGAAATCTTTTGTGTTTCATTCTTAAAATGAAGTCAGATTGTCTATTATTGTTAGTAAGTAGTCTAAAGGGTTATTATTATTTCTACCACCAATGAATATAGAACTCTCATACCTTCTATTCTCCGTCTTCATTGGTTTCTGCAAACCATCTCCCGTTGGCAAGCGCTTTCGGACACTGTCCATCTTCCGGCCGAATACATACGTTCACTGTCACGGTCTATATTCAACAGTTGAACGTATGTATTCGGCCGGAAGATGGACAGTGTCCGAAAGCGCTCGCCAACGGGAGATGGTTTGCAGAAACCAATGAAGACGGGGAATAGAAGGTATGAGAGTTAGTAAGTAGTGTTATATATGCATCGTTTTACTTCTTGGCAGTTGAAAATATTCTTAGCTGGTTGAAAAATAATAACTAGGTGTTTTGATAAAATTTTAAAGAATCTAATTTGTTATACTTAATAAATAAAAAGCAAATATTGAATTAGATAATTCTAAACTTTCATAGTGATGACAGGTTACATTTTATTTTAACAAAGCATTAAAATCAACTGAGACATTTTAAACAGTTCTGTACTTTATAAGACAGTTAAAAATTTGATTTATATAAATATGAAATTTTGAAAAAGTATCAATGGAGAAAGGATAAGAAATGTTTGGCAACTTGGAAAACAGAATCATTTGAGCCTAGTGTGATTAGGTCCATGCACTCATAAGAATAATAATAATATAAAATTTTAATTATGTCTATTAGAATCCTGATATTTTAATTAATAATAATAGCACAGAGAACTAATTTTCCTCACTCTTTCTCTCATTATCTTCTTTTATCCATTTTTCAATTTCTATAACTTTCACTTTTAGTAACTGATATTTAGTGTAAAAATACATGAAAACAAATATATTCAATGACTGTAATCATTAAGATCAAAATGATATATATGGGGAGAGAGGTGCATTTGTTTTGTTCTATTATTTCATAAGACTTATTTTAAGGCTATTAATAATTTAAGGCTAAACAATATTTTTTCAGAATTCTATGAGTTTAAGTCAAGCTACTGACAAGCAACTGGTCCAGTTAGTTGAATGGGCTAAGCAAATACCTCATTTTCAGTCACTACCTCTTGATGACCAAGTTCTACTTTTACGGTCAGGTAAGTTGTTACTCCGTAGCTCCATAATTGCTTTTTATGTTAAATATTTCAGGGCAAGGTATCAGGTCTGGTGGCAATACGTACATTTTTCCTGAATGATACTGATTTGTTACTTCTCACTCATACGAAGTTGTGGTTTTGATTAAGTTTGTTATCAACCTACTGTTATTTTCTGAATAATAAGTTAATTTTGTCTTTATCTGAGCATGCCTGGATCTAGCATACCTAGTTGGTTAAATAAACAGTTCTCTAACTAAAACATTAATATTATAGTAATTTACTAACTTAATGAACTATTATTAGATTATTAATTAGTAATAACTAATATAATTGTAATGGCTCTATATTCACCACAACATAACTTTCCCCATTGTTGACAGGAAGGTTATGCCTGGCACTTTATACCCTCAACAGTGTTTATTTTAATATAATTAAGCATTAATTATTTTACCATGCAACACTGGTATAACCTGGAATATAGTGTTTTCATTCCAGCAAGAAAAAACCTTGAGTGTACACTTTTTCTCTTATTATTAATTTGATTTAATATTCACGTAGGCTTCGTCGGTCGTCAGATGTATTTACCATTTCATCTTCCGGGTTGGACCGAGTCAAATTGTTGTTATTTGCCGAGCTTTCGCACATCATGTGATGGCTTCTTTAGGGCTGAAAAGAAAAACTTCTCTTTTCAGCCCTGAAGAAGCCATCACATGATGTGCGAAAGCTCGGCAAATAACAACAATTTGACTCGGTCCAACCCGGAAGATGAAATGGTAAATTGATTTAATATTTTTTTTAAATTAATATTTTAGTGTTTTGGCAGTGAATATCATTATTTTTGTATTATTATTTATTATATTGAACTCATTTTCAAGGCTGAGTTTCAAAGAATTTATTAAATTTAATAATTTTTATGAAGGATAAAATTCAGAAGATCACTCCCACTGAAAGAATACAAGTGAGTGCAAGTGGCATAGGGACTAATATTAGAATCCCTAATGTAGTATATCCCTAATAGTGTATTTGAGAGCAGACCTAGAATTATGGTTCTGTCAAGCCTACATCGTTTTCACCACCTCCAAAATTAGGAGTTCACAAATAAAATTCCAACTAATGGTAGTAAATTTATAGTTTGAAATTCTAAAGCAGGTTTGAAACATAGTTAAAATCCATCTGCAGAACCCTATGAAGGACTTGAAGACTGCCTAATTTCCACTTATTCTGGGATAGAAAACCAGCAGTTAGGTTTATTTAAGAAGAGAAGCACTTTGTGGATGGAGAATGCCCCTCCCAATTTTTAACTAACTAAAATGGTTAGAGTTCTGTTTTCTCAGAATTTCTGCTAACTATGTGGCTAAAAGCACTGCCAGAAAGGATGCTGGAAACACTGGCCGTAAGAACAAAACATCTGTAGACAAACTCACTGAGATCGCAGACTGCATTGCCAAAGTTTACCTGGTGTTAGACTGATAAACATAACCACCTTCTTCTTCCTCGATTTCACAGTTCAAGATTATGATTCATAAGATGAGTCTGGAAATCAGTGACTTAAAGAATCAGTTTTCCCGCAGCCGAGTAGGCTAAACAAACTATCAGGATTGTAGCCACAGCTGCAGTAAAGGCAAAAAAACTTTGCTTCTACCATAACTGCTTTCAGAAGAGTGCCAACAACCCTGCAGCTAGAAACACACCACACAACAGAAGGGAAACATCAGCTGAGAAGGTAGACTCTGTTGCAGATATCAAACACAGCCGAAAATTCATTGGGTGCAACCGCTAGAGAACAATATTTGGGTGGACAAAGGTCCATCAATATCAGTCTTCCTTACATGGTGATGAAAGTACAAACACCCTGCTCACTTTACCCTACCCTTATAGCTCACCCATTAAGATATATAGGGAAGTCAAGAAGACCTTCAATTGAGACTTCCCTTCCTACTTTGATAGCCCTTTATCTTGGTTGACATTAGCAACCTGATTATCGGAGCAGACTTCCTCTCCCCTCACCTCATCTTGGTAGACCTCAAAGGCTGTCAACTTATAGATGCACAAACTGGTCCAATGTCCAATGGCAGCCTCATGCACAATAACTCACCTTCTGTGTACTCAGTTCCCTGTGATGAGTAGTATTATGAGCTCCTTCACAAATACCCAGCTATCTGCTGTCTACATAGCAAATTCCCGTGGGCATAGTCTCATGCTTCTGCTAGAGAGCATACACTAGAGACTTATGGTCTATGAGTATGATAAATACACGACAATGCTACTTAAAATACTTTTGGCTGAACACAAAGGCTGACCTTGCTACCTGGAAGCAAAACTGCATTGTCTGCCAGTATTCCAAAATTCACCAACACACCTGGTGGTTTTAGATTTTGCTGTGGCTAGTCAATATCATTGAACCTGTACCACTATCTAATGGGAAGGAACATTTTCTCACCATGGCAGGCAGGTACTCTCGCTGGTCTGAAGCTGAAGTTTATGCTGCCTGATAAGGTTAAATCAATGACTAACAATGATGATTCAATTTAGTGAGTGTTATGCCTTATTGTGGTAATCAAATTTTGTCTTTTGCTATTAAAACAATTAGATTATTTAATTATTATTTTAAAAATTTAATAACTTGATGTTATAGGTCTAACTCCACTCTCATTTTTTTTCTCATGCTTATTAATTGTTTCACTGATTATTTTTGTGAATCTCAGTAAATAGTCTTAGAGCAGATCAGTGTTATATTCCCCATTTGTCAGAATGAAATTCATCACCATTCAAATTTATAATACTTATTTTTTCAGGCTGGAATGAACTCCTAATAATAGGATTTGCCCACCGTTCAATTGGAATAAAGGACAGGATAGTATTGGGTAATGGTGTAACGGTTTGTCGAGATACTGCAAAGGATGTTGGAATCGACAACATCTTTGACAGAGTTCTCTGTGAAATAGTGCCAAAAATGAGAGAAATGAAGTTGGACAAAGCAGAACTTGCATGCTTGAGAACTATAATTTTATACAATCCAGGTATTTAATTAATAACATTATTCAAGTAATGATATATGATCATAAATTAAATTATTAATGACTTCCATTTCAATTTCAGAGTTAAATCACCTCTCCTTCGAAATCTTTTATTTATTATTTAAAAAAAAAAAAGTATCATATTAGTAACTAAGTAGTAAGTATAAGTAAAACTCATAAATGAAAGGAATAATTTTTAAAAAAGAAAAGGAGTTCTAACAAAATGAAAGGTGAAAACCTTTTAGCAAATTAGTATTACATTCTTTCTAAGCTATACCAGGGAACAGAAGACTGCTGCACAGAGAGAGTGCAGAAGTGCTAACATGGAGGCCAAACAGTAAAGAGACTGTTTAGAAGAGATAAATATCCTTATATAGAAAAAAAGGCAGAGGAAGCCCAACCTGCAGTAGAGAATGGTGATCTTCACACATTGAACAAAATTGCTAAGGAACTTCAGGCAAGAAGAAATTTGCAGACAGCAATCCTATTAAAAGCCTAGATGGTAAAATACTCTGTGGAGAAAGTCGGCAAAAGGAGTGATAGAGACAGTATTAAGTAGTAGTAATTGTAATTAAGATTGGTCAGTAACCTCCACAGTCCAGACATATAGTTTTTCAATGCAGAGCATATATAAAAATATATGTATGAATTATGGAGGTTACTGACCACTTCTAAATTATTTCACCAACCTTTGATTGAGAACCTCCACCAGCCAGCTATTATATAGAAAGGAAAATATAGAAGCCCGTCGCACTATTACTGGTATAAGAGCTTGGCACAGCATCAGCCGTGAACAGATTCGAATAGTGAAAAACATGACACCTAAGCACTGAGGATGAGCCATTACACTGTAAGCCATCATCAAGCCCTCTAGGTGTTTTGTTAAAATGCAGAACATAAAAAGCCCTACCCAAATTTATTATTAATTGCTGCAAAAATATCACCACACCTATCTACAAACAAAATAAATTTTCTAACTCGAAGTATCAATTTCAAAATCTCTATTAATCTCCACATTGCAGTTAAAATATCTGAAACCAATAACATTAAAATAAAATAAATGAATTGAAGGCTATCTTTTTTTTAAGGATATCAATGTAGAAGATTTTAACACATTAATACAAATCCTCAAAGAAACAAAACAAATATACCACTAAATTCACAAATAACATAAAAACTCAGCTTATTAAGAAATTTTAAGTAGCCAAAGACACTGAGCAACAACACCAAAACCTATCCAACAAGGAACCCAAATTGGGTTTACATCTACTCTTTTGATATTCCCCTCCTGTTCATACAATATTATGTTTAGGCTCCTACTTCCCATGAGATTCTAAATCATATAATCCCAAATTGAGAGTTTATTTAGAATCAATCTAAAGATATTCTGTCACATTGTTAGTAAGGACAAGAGAAATCTGTCACATTTTAGAATCAGCAACATCATTAAAAACCACCTTTACTCATCCAAACCTGACGACTCCCTCCTTTCCTCCAAATTTTCCTCAGACTTCCCAATAATTCCTGAAAAACCAAATGAACAATAATATAATAACCAGAGCCAACAAAGGCAATTAAAAGGTTATTATGAACAAGACTGACTACACCAAAAAATTTACAATTTACTTTCTGACAGAAAAATATACACCCCTACCCACAGCAATAGAGACCCCAAACGAACACTTATCACAAAATTGAACAATCACATTAAAAAGTTACGTGACGCAACACACATTGACAAATGCGAGGGATATCCAAAAAGTAAGTGTACTAAGTTTTTGTAGGTTATTCAAATTTTTATTTGAACGAAAAAATTACTTGTTCAGATGTTCTGTTCCAGCAGGTCTTCGTGGCGCAGCGTATGGTCTGGCACTGTCGTGCAGCAGGCAGACTTCCTTTATCAGCATGCCTCTCCTCCGAAGTTAATCCCTTCCAAACGAGATAACGGGATAACATCGCGTATTTCACACTTGGCGGGAGATTGGATTGATATTTCTCACTAAATGTGTTGCTGTGTCTACAGTTCTCAATGCACTTTTACCTCAAACCGGTCTTGTTGTGTGTGCGGGGAGGGGGGGGGGGGAGATATCACACAATATGGCAGTGCAGCTAACATGTGGAAAAACAATTCCCTACCGCCATGACAGTCTCAGTACACTTACTTTCTGGACATGCCTCATACACATACTACAAACTTATTTCTTTCAATTCTCAAGCACCTAAATGTTACATACTCCCAAAAATCCACAAACCACAGAACCCCCTCTATATCCTTTTTCAAATTTCAACAAATTTCTCCTTCCATTCCTATAAATTCTTAGCTACATCTTGTTCCTTGAAAAATATGTTGATGACCTGTTTCTCATTCTTAACATTAACAAAAAATAAATAAAAACTGCTTTATATACAAAAAGAACTAAGTTCTTCAATTTATTTCCTTTATGATATGTAGGTGTGATGAACTTTCTACACACTTAGTTATTTATTGCTTTCCTAAGCATTTCATATCACATTTTTTAGTTATATCATCTATATTTTATAATATTGTAAATCATATAGTTTTGTTTTTCTTATGACATTGTATTTCCACAGCCTTCAATGTAAGACGAAATGTTGGTAGATAATAAAAAACACTTTTCTTTAAATTGTATTTTTTTTTTTTTTTTTCAGAAGCAAGAGGTTTGAAATCTATGGGTGAGGTGGACTCTCTGAGAGACAAAGTTTACATCTCGCTAGAGGAGTACATCCGTACAAGCCATCCTGAAGAACCTGGGCGCTTTGCTAAGGTCCTCCTTCGTCTCCCACCCCTTCGCTCCATTGCCCTCAAGTGTGTTGAGTACCTCTTCTTCTACCGCATGTTTGGTGACATGCCCATTGACACTTTCCTTGTACAGATGCTTGAGTCATCGGATGTCCCCAACAGGTTATAGCTCCAGGGCCTTTCTCATATAAACTAACTCTCAAAGTTGTTGCTCCAGGTTGATTATGGTTATTCATTTATCTACTAAATGTGTGACTATATTTGTCATTAGACACTTTGTTATATAAAGTATAGCTTTTTAAGTCCACTTGTTTTAAAATCTTACACAATTTTATTGGTTGTTAAAGGAGAAAAAATGCCTCCAAACACTAACAATAAATTTCTTTAAGTTAATTTATTTTCAAATTATAACCATTGCATTACCTGTAAAAAAGAATGAAAAATAGTCACTCTTTTAATCAAGAAACATCTTGAAAAATAATCCCTTTTAATCACAGATCATATCTTCTCAATGTAAGCTTAATTAACGCATATAAATTAAAAACCTAGTCAACCTGTGCTAATACATACTTTTTATTATTATTATTAACATTGTAAATTTTTGACTGTAATTTTCTAAATCTAGTTGGATATCTGTTATTCATTTTATGTAAATTTTGTTATTAAAACAATCTATATTTATTTCACTTGGCATATTTAAATTAAAGTGAAAGATGATTAATGTTAAAGAGATTTATTTTATTTAGATTATTAAAATTAGTTTATTATTTATATTTATTATTACTTTCAATATTTTATATATCTGTAAGTATTTGTTTCTGAGAATTAACCTATGTATACAAAAGTCTGTAAAGTAAATTATTTCATTCGTTCATTTGTTTCTTATCTTAAATAAAAGTGACTTTTTTTTACTTACTTTCATGTGCCTGTTCTACAAATATTGGTTGTGACTCTCAACATATGACCTAATTTTCATTAATCTTGTCATAGACATTCTAATGACACCGCAGACTCTATCTAAAACTTCTTTCAACCAGGAAAACATTTTATTCTATCTTATACAATTCTGATTATCTTACACTTTAATTAGCCACTTAAATTCCTTGTTTTACTAATAATGTGGTCCATGTGAAAAAAATTTAAAAGACAATCTACTTTAATTTTTTAAATTTATTGTAGCATTTAAACTGAAATGTCCACATTTTTTAAACATGAAAACTTATGGAATTACACTTCAGTTTTGGAACTCAGCCCTCCAAACATATTGCATCCCATGCTGAATTAGAGGTATCCAGAGATAATACTGCTGGAAAATGTAAATCTTTATTCATAATGGCCATTTTATTTTCAATTTCTCAAAAGTTAAATTCATCCTAAAATACTAGTTATTTGTTACCGTAGTCATAAAATTTAATATCATTTACATTCATTAATTTTTTATTCATCCATTCACTACTCATAATATCAAGCTACTTTGTTTAAGATAATTTTGAATGTATTTTACATTTTAACTTTTAGAAAATACCAGTAAATATTTAACTTTAATTTAAATTGTTTTACTAATGTTTCATTACAGATTTTTTTTATGGTGACAATCATTGTCAACAGGAAATCAAATTTAAAATGTTGGGAGCAAAAAACAAATATTATTTTTTAAATTTAGTTCAATAAAAAAAATTTCAATACTGAAAATGGAGTTGACCTATTCATCTCTGAATGAGGACCCAGTTTCTTCCTGGGATGGAGTATTTTCCTTTGCTGCTATTTGTCTTCTGAGTTTACAATTGATTTTAATTTTATTTAGAAAAAAATGTTAATTTTTGCCAATTTAAACTTATGTATACATAGGCAGGTACATATTTATTTTTGCGCATCTCAACATGTATATATGAAGAAATAGTGGGTAATAAGAAATTATTTAAGTAATCTTTATTGTTTAGTCCATATTTGAGCATCAGTTAAGGTTTTTTCTTTTTTCCCCGGAACATTTTTACCATTTAATTGCTTATTTTCAACATAAATTTTGTTTATATCTTTAATGAATAAAATTATTTTAGGAAATCATGGTTGTCACAGGAATGGCCACAATAATCCAATATTTTTTCTGTTGAAAACAATCAATTTTCTTTAAAAAAAAGTTACTCTTAATTGTATATTCTTTCCATTTTAGGGCTATTCATTCATGATTCTGTTAGATTTTGCAGAAGCTTCAGTTATTATAAGTTTAATCTTGATAAATTTATAATAATTCATTAAAATTCCATTTTGTTTAATGAACTTTGGCATTTTTAAACAAATGTTTTGTTTTGAGAATGGTTTTCTCATCTTATTAGTAGTTGTTAATCCCTTATTATTCTTTGATTAATCTCTTAGTTCAATAGTTTCTTATTTCAACATACTTCCACTAAAAATTTGTGTGAAACCTAGAGAACCAAGCTTTCATTGAAACTTAACATGTACTCTACCATTGAAAAAATCAGAGTGAGTCATTTTATGTAAGAGGTCTCTTGGAATATATTTTCTATTGTCTTAGAATAAAATAAAATGTTTCAATAACATCAGCATTGTTACCCTCTCCAGAAGAATGGGTCAGCAAGGAGAGAGACAACCTTGCCAGACGGCATAACATAAATTATATGTGTTGATCTGTGGCAGGTGCATGATAAACAACATTATCATATACCAGACTACACCACGTGTCCCACAATGTTGCCTAGTTACCATCCCATTTGGGAATAGGTGTATTGAATAACTGGGAGTAGTAGCCGATTAAAAAAGTGCTGTACAATCAGCTTGCAATTCCCTGAGGAGGTCGGCCTCCTTCATTAACAGTCAATTTTTTCTTTGCCATAGAGGATTATCTTAAAAAGATATTATGATTAACCTGATACTTTTTTTTTTTTTTTTTACTCTAATATGTTAAAAGAAAAGTTAAGTTTTGTGTGAAAAAATTTGGCTAAGTTTAATTTTTTATTTTGCATATAGATGGTTTGAGCTTTGCATTTGCATTGTGACAAATGTCTCTCTACATTCTTAATAAGTTTGTATACCTATTAAAAACAGATCAATATTAGTGATGCCCTACTAAAAATTGACTGTATTAATTGTAATGAGCTATTTAGCAAAAGTACTAGTAAGATAAAGATTGATACTCAGCTTACATAGTGAAACAAGACTCTAAATAAGATATTAGAAATCCTTTAATTTTCTTTAAAATATTATATTATACACTTAAATTAAATTATTATATA
>KZ806922.1:633549-653763 GCA_000696205.2 Oncopeltus fasciatus | reverse complement strand
TATATAAAAGAAAAAAAATGCTTTCTTAACAAGATAAAAAATTTTTTTATATTTTCATAAAATTTAATGAAACCTACAATTTGTCATTCTGTGGCCAAGTGTCACCGTCAGTTATCATGGTTTTGCTTTTTTTTTACTTAAATATGGTAGCATAGAATTAACTATCATTTGTTGGAAGTTTATATAGTTTTAAGTATTGGATTTATTTTTACAAAATCAAAATATTAGGTTTTTAAATAATTAATGTAATGCTGTATTCTTTGTACGATTGTTAAATAGTTTTAGCAAATTACTTTTTTTTTTTCAATCAATAATCTGTTTACAGTTATTCATCATGTGTACACTACCACTAAATTAAAGTCACATACCTATTTCATGATGCTTGTCATCCTCCACAT
Source organism: Oncopeltus fasciatus (assembly GCA_000696205.2). Lineage (NCBI taxonomy): Eukaryota > Metazoa > Arthropoda > Insecta > Hemiptera > Lygaeidae > Oncopeltus > Oncopeltus fasciatus. The sequence continues at coordinate 653,365 of KZ806922.1, read as the reverse complement.
ATAGGATCTCAGTGGCTTGATCAACTAGCTGAGTTAAAGATTCTGGATGATTGATATGACTGCATAAATCTGGTACTCGACACCTTTTATAGCCAATACTTATAATGTGAATAATCAACTTTCCTTGGGACTAGGTAGTTTTTGACCTGAATGTTTTATTATTCTTCCTTGTGTTTTGACCAATCAGTTAGTTACAGGTACATAAATTATTTGGATAATTTGATTTCAAAATAATTATTTGTATTGTAACAAACAGTAAGAATCTCAAATTTAACGTAGCATATGTTATGTATAATAAAGCACAAAAGCACTTTCATCTTTATATATATACATACACATACCATACTAATAATAGGAAAGGTTTATCACAGCAGTAGTCCTATCTTGTCAGAAGAGACAATCAACAGTATAATAAATAAAAATTTGGAAAATAAGATACATGGTTGTTATTAAAACTTTATGATTTTGCCTAAAATCCCTTAGTTATAGAACCGTGGTTATTTAGATTAGTCAAGATTAATCAAGTTAAAAAATTTTTTACTTAATGCCACAAAATCTATACTCTTGTTTTAACTATCTTTATAAATTATTTCATATAATAAAGTTAAAATTATTNTTAAAATTATTATAATTTTAATATATAATATGCAGTTTATTAGTGACAAAAGAATCTCGAGACTTATATAATTTTTTTCTTGTTCTTAAGTTCAATTGATGACTACAAAATAATTTATTTGCTTAGGAATATTTTATTTAAGAGTTTAAGCTTTTTAAATTATGATTATTAGATCACACAGTTAAAGCTATATAATGACTGCAGTAAAATTAAAATAAATATCCAAACTGTTAATAGAGTGACAGCAGTCTATTATGAACTTATAACCCTACTCAAAACAGTGCAAGTGAAAAGTTTATCCACCAAAATGTTTGCCTTTTTTTGTTGATAAAACTAAAGTAAAAGGAATTTTTAAGACAAGATTAGTTTACTACTTCTTCAAGCAACATGTTTTTTCTTAACAGTCTCAATCAGGTCATAACAGGATCAGATTTTGTAACAAATATAATTTTTTTTTAGAAAAAAACTCCAATGTATTTTAAAATAGCCAACTTAAAGTTATGTTTGTATATATTGTACTATTTTAAGTTTATGAAGACTAATTAATTATACACACAATTCTGTAAATATATTAGACTAAGGGTGATGTTTTTTCTTTATCAGTAACTTTTAGGCTTATCTGTTGTTTTTGTTTTATGAAATTTATGATAATTTTTTTTTTCTTCAAAAATATTTTATTCTTCTATGTTTCATGTGATATATATTCCTTTTGTATTGGCCTAAACTGACAGCAGATAGAAATTTGTATTTTTATTTACTGACTTAATACAAGTCAGGTAGAATAATTGATCTTATATAAGAGTATACAATTACAATATTCTGTTATCTTCTTTATTTTAGTTTTCATTTATGGGCAACTTAAGTTCCAATTGATGACATTAGATTTAACTAATTCCATTTATGTACCTAAGTACTTTTAATGTTTTTAGTATATGTTGATCATGTTACTGTAAGAACATGACAATATTGCTGTCATGGAAGATTATTTAATTTAATATATTTGAAATAAAAATGTTGAATATACAACTTTTTTTCTAAATTTTATTTCTTTATAATTATCTATGGAAAGAATTTTGTTTATTTCATCTTCAGAAAGGTCGTATTACTGTCTTACTGTAAATGTCTGTTAAGTGTGAAATAATAATAAAGTTATTGCGGTCTTCTCATTTTATTTAGAACTTTTTGGACTTATTTACTTCCCACTTACCCCTAGAGTTGAGGGGGAGAGACTAAAGTGGTCATTAATTGTTTTTTTCACATTGCAAAAATATCAAGGCTTAATGGGTTCTCTAATACAGAACATAATACAGAATATCATTCTCTTGTCAATATCATCCTATGATTACCAATGGGTAACCATGAAACCAAATAATGAACTAATTAATCTGTTAAATATAAATATATAATATACTTTGCTATATAAGCAAGCAAAATTTATACAAGATATTTGAAATATTTATTAAATAATTTTTACCCTAGTAAATAGTGGTTTACACAGTATATAGACAGTATACTTTCTTGTGTTTACATGTTTGTTGTTATGGTTAATTGGTAACTAAATAATAGAAATGAGATTCAGATGTGGCACAAGGGATGGTGGGTCCATTTTATATTATGATTAAAAAAAAGTTGTTCTCTTAACTGAATTTAAAAAAAAAAATTAACTTCACTTTTATTTTTTTTTATACTTCACACTTATAATTTTTGTTTTATCCATAAAAATTATGGTGTTTTATACAAGAAATGCAAGGGAGTTCGAATAAAAAAATCTTGCAACCTAGGATGGGTATATACTAGGCATTTCAGGAGCTAAAAATCATGGTGTTCATGTGGCTAAAAAGGGAGAGGAGATCACTAAAAAGTTGCCAATAAAGCACCTCTAACACACAAGACAAGGACGAACCAGGCTGTGATGGAAGTTGCACAGAGAAGTTGCTGATGTAGAGGACCTTGTGTGTAAAACTGTGGGGCAACAGGGTTCCACCAATAAACCAGAAAAAAACAAATTCATTACTCCATTACTTGACAGGCAATCCCTGATAAATAATATTTATCAGATTTCGCTCAATAATAAACTCACCCTTTTATTTTCTATTCAATAGCAATGTACCAAATATTGACAACTCTGAAATTGTGGATTATGTGGGTTTTAGGAAAAGAATGTATTTTCCAGTTGCTCCTTTCTAGTTCTTCGCAACATCTCAGAAGGTTCCGCAGGACAGGATTCACTTTGTTTGAATTGGTCTTCAAGTTTCATAAGTCCTCTAAGTATAAATCTTAATGTAAACCTTGTGCTAAGGTGTTTTCAAATTGAACTAAGTTTTTCAGAAATGAAGTCAAGATTGAGTAGTAGAAATGAAAGAATCATAGCTTTTAAAGGTCTATTTATAAAACAATAACAAACAATATAAAAATATTTTTAACATTTTTTACACTAATAACAAACATTTTTGTACAAGACATAATCCTTAAGATTTAATTATTGAAGATTTAGTAAGGGTTAATCAAAATGTTGATAATTTTCTTCTATTAGTTCATTATTTTGTATTTTCTGATGCTTTGGCTGACATTTTAAGCGTTTTTCAGAGTGGTTAATAAAATTACAAAGACACGAGAAAAAACAAGAAATAGAAAATTCAATAATAAAAATTAAAATGTGAAAGTTTAAAATAATATGGAGGGACTATATATAAGTAGAAAATCCATCTATTTATTCTGTGAATCTATAAAAGATTCACCTTTCTATCTACCATAAATAATAACCCCTAAGAAAAGATAAGAAGTAAGACCCCTTTGTAACAGAAACATTATTGATTATAAAATTTATTGTTTAACTACCAAATTCCATAACTAATTATATGGGCCAAAACCTTATTTTCCCTACATTTACACTCATAAAAATTAAATTAACACTAAGCAAATAAAACTTCCCTCACAAAACATGCTTTATATGGTTGATAACTTTCTATTTTTTTAACAGAACCTCATGAGCATGAACACCTATTATTCGAAATCATACACATAAACTTACAGCACACTAATTTCTAATGTCTACTTCTTATTCGATTATCTTTCACATTTTGAAAAATTGTTAGACCGTGTCATAAATCTTCTCCTATCTGTTCCTGCACCCTTTGACTTTTCATCCCTAAGCATTTTTTCTGTATTGTTCCTTTGCTAACCATTTTCTCTGTGAAAATCCCAGCCTTGCCCCCCCACCCCAGTTATATCTGTAATTCATGAAGGCTAGAGTGGAGCTGGTTTTCAAGAGAGAAATCTGTATAAATGAAATAGATGAGTGGAAAGGAAAATTCCAGATATAACTATGAATGAATGGGGGGGGGAAGGCGGATAGGCTCAAAGAGAAACGGCTAGCCAAAGGAACAATATAGATAAAATGGTTAGGGATGAAAAGTCAAATGGTTCAGGAACAGGAAGGAGGAGGAGATTAATGGCAGGGTCTGACAATTTTTTCAAATGTGAAAGATAATTGAATAATAATAAGAAATTAGTGTGCTGTAAGTTTATGAGGATGATTTCGAACAATAGCTGTTTATGCTCATAAGGTTCTCTTAAAAAAATAGTAAACTTATCAACCAATTAAAGTCTGATTTATGGGGGCAGTTTTATTTTATTTTTTATGTGTGTGTTAATTTCATTTTTATGTGTAAATCTAGGGGAAATAAGGTTTGCCCAATATAATGATCTATGGAATTTGGGAGTTAAACAATGAATTTTACAATCAACATTAGGTCTGTTACGTCTTTTTATCTTTTCTTAGGGATTATTAATTATGGTTTTATGTAGCAAAACAAGTAAAAACTGCCCATACAAATCACACTTAATAAGACTTTTTTGACAATTTTACTTTTCTGGTGAAGAATAAAAAAATGCACATTTTAAAAAAATTGTGTTTTTATCAAAATGTTGATCAAACCCTTACTACCTCTTTAATGGCAAATCCCCATGGCCAAAAATTTCTCCATTTAAATTTTAGATTATAGTCTGCCTACAGGGAAGTCTGGAAGATCTTGATAAGGGTCAGAATCATCTGGATCCCAAATGGATTCACCAGAGAAATTGGTCTCCTTCTCAAGAAAGTAAAGTACTAAAGGAAGTCTGTATTCTTTTTTAACCTTACCTTCCTCTTTGAAATCTTCAAGAACTTTACGATCATCAAGTTCTTTCATTTCTCTATTCAGTCTCCCACTGAAACATATAATACACAAATGTAAGTTTAAAACAACCAGTATTAACACTGATAAAATATAGAGTTGAGTCTGCGATCAGCCTCGGTAGCGTAGGATTCACAATATTGAGCTCCCAGGGATTAGCACTATCTTGCTGCAGCTCGCCTCCCGATCGCTATCAGCCACCTTGCCTTCTCTTTAATGCAGGGAAGTATAAACCCTTATTATTGTTATTGCTTTTTATTTTAACCATTATTATTATTTATAAATAATTAAGTGTTAATTGGATAATATATCATTGTGTGTAATCGAAAGTTATTCTATTCTACTTTGAATGCCTACCCTCCCAATTAGAAATTATTTTATTATTATTTAGTATTAGCTAATTGTATAACACTTACAGTTTATACAGAGTTTATTTTTATTATTTCATGGCAATTAAACAACACAAAGTTATAGAATACGTATTGAATTAATTTTGTAACGTGCCAGAACAAAAAGATAAAATTAGCTATTGTTTTTATCGATATAATTCTCATTATGGAATTAGNCCACAATTCACGAAGTTGTTTGTCTTTAAAGACTGTCAAACACAAACTAAAAGACCCAGCGTGTTCAAACTTTTACAGGAGTCAGCTCATAGATGCTTGTTGACAGGAGCAGTGTTGCCAACCTAATTATTCAAAAAGTCACGCACTTAATGACCCGCCCTCGTATGATAACAGACAACGACTAAAGTACATTTGAAGTTAGTCGATTTATAAAATCTGTAGCCCCATCAACTAAAATCTGACTTAATAAAATAGGTTTTATTTTTTTTTTAATAAATAATGAAAAGATTCAATCAACATTAATAAAAATCTATTAAAATACGTCCATATAACTATCGCTCCCACTCCCCACAGAACCCTAAATTATTGCAAGGGAATTATAGTCTCTAAGGAGCATTTACACTGCTCTGAAGATGAATTGGTAACCAAACTGTCCTAGTTTGGAGTCATTAAAGTTTATAGGATTCTTAAATGAGTTCAGGCACAAAAATAATCCACTCCCACACTAATACCGAACTTTGAGAGAAGCCAACTATAAGAAACAAATACAAATATAATTTCAAGTATGTAGAGTTCAGCCCTATGAATCTAACCCGCTATTATGTTTCTCCTGTTTCAATTATTGCATGTGTGTATGTATATACACACACACACACATATATATACATATATTGGAATAAATATATTGGAACCCACTCGAAACCAGACGAAAAAGGTCATTAAAAATATTGGGTGAACTACTAAATATTTAGTTGCATCTCTGGATCCTAATTCTATGATAACAGACAACGACTATAGTACATTTAAAGTTAGTCGATTTATAAAATCTGTAGCCCCATCAACTAAAATCTCAATTAATAAAATAGGTTTTATTTTTCTTGAAATGGAATAAATATATTGGAACCCACTCGAAACCAAGTCCCCTGACAAAAAAGGTCATTAAAAATATTGGGTGGACTACTAAATATTTAGTTGCATCTCTGGATCCTAATTCTACGAGGGCGGGTCAATAAGTGCGTGACTTTTTAAATGAAACAAAGGTTTTTTGATAAAAAGTAATTTTATTTTTCAACATAGTCTCCTTTGAGCTCTATACACTTCGTCCAACGTCTCTCCATTTTTTTTTAACCCTTCCAAAAAATAAGATTTCTCGAGCTCCTCAAAATATGTATTTGTTTGTGAGATGATTTCATCGTTGGAATAAAATTTCTTTCCGCCAAGCCATTTCTTAAGGTTCGGAAACAAGAAATAATCACTCGGGGCTAAATCCGGAGAATACGGCGGATAAGGGAGCAATTCATAGCGTAATTCTTGAAATTTTGCCATGGAAACAACACACGTATGGACTCTTGCNAAGAGGCATGCTGCATTGTAAGCGACACAAAGGTGCTTGGTTTTACAAAGAGACAGATCATCATAACTTGCCTCTTCTCACAAAAATCAAAATCACTGAAGGACTGCAATAAAAACAAAACAAAAACACTTGTTTTGAATCAAAACAGGATTAATTAGCATAAATCAGATGAGTATTCTAAATCTTTTAAAATGAGATCACTTAGGAAAATAACATGCAGAAAAAAAAGAAACATTTACAACCTCTTCAAATCTCATAAATTTTACATTCATAAAAAAATAAAGAAATAAACACCAAAATACTTCAAATAAATAAATATATAAAAAAACAAATTTTAGTAATATTATAAACTGAACTATTAAAAATATTCTTTTCTTTACATAAGACCTCAAATAACTCAAATAAGATCTCCTAAAATCTTAGGAGTGATAGTATATCACAATTCTGTTGTCAGAAGAAAATAAAAAATCATTATATTGTTCTATGACAAAATACTTGATTTCTCAAAACTCATGACTGACACCAAACAAAGAAAATCAATAAAAATATACTTATAATAGTTGCCATTGAGTAGAGAGTTTTGATAATTTGAATGATTGGAAGAAATGACAGGAAAAGAAGGAATAAAAAAAAAGGACCTGAGCCTTAACTCTCAATAATCGAGAATACAAAGAGAAGTATGAAAAAATGTATGTTCAGGAACAGAAAGTAATTGAGAATGTGGATGAAGAAGAAGAAAGAAAGGGTTCAAACCTTTGACTGCAAGGAAGATAGAGAAAATTTTCAAGCTGAAGGATTAATGAGAATGAATCAGGGAGGTTTGGATCAATGTTTGGAGAGTTACAGATATAAGAATCAATTTTATTACGTGAGTTATGAGATCAAAATTATAAAAACACGGAAGAAGACCTGAAATTGAATAAATATATATCACCCTCAATCTATCTATAAAACCTATTTCTAATTCTTATATTTCTTCATTATAGTACTGTATGTTATTATTTTATTGTAATACATAATTCTGAAGAGTATGGGAATGAAACACTGACCTAAGCCAGACATCTTTGTCCATCTCATATCTGTTAAGGAACCTCACTCAATCACTTCAAACATTCTGCATTTCCCTGCGATTCCCTAGGCCATCCCCAAGTTAATACCTTCAGTATACCTTCAGTTATACCTAAGTACAAGCAACTATATTCTTAGTATATGTTTTAGTAGTACAATATATAAATGTATTTAGCTTATACCTGTAGTAGAACAATATATAAATATACTTCTTAATTTCATCATCTGTGTAATGTTTTCTCAGGGTTTGTAAATTTCTTCCAATGTGAATTATAGGAACATGACTCCATCTTCGATGCACTCTAATTTTCTCTACAAATATTTCCCTTGGAATATTAAGTTCTGAAATAATGTAATTTGCGGAATCTGCACCTAATGATAAAGATCCACCTTTATGATATCTGAAAATAAGCCCAATTATTTCATTAATATTGAACAAAAGAATTATGATTATCAACAAATGACTAGTAAAAATATCATAGAAATGAACCTAAAAATGATAAACATTATAAAATTCATTAATGCCCATGTCAATCTCTAAAATAATAATTTTATTTATACAGTAACTTACAAAGTGTTTAATGTCTATTCTTTATATATTTCTCTATACTTATTCTTTCTTTATTATTATTCTTTATGCTTTATATAAAATACTCAACTTGAAGAGTACTGTAATGTATTTCCTCAGAAGACATATATACATAAATTATATAATTTATCTATAAAAATATTGCAGTCTACTAAATCAAAAGCTTTTGATGTCACTGACAAGGGCTACACACATTTTCTTCTTTATCAGCCTTATCTCTAATAATAGTTTATTATTGCTTCAATAATGCTTTTATTCTTTCTATAATGACATTGATTTTCATAATTAAATTCTTATTTTCAAACCATTTACTAACCTGTGATATAAATGGTAAACCATTTACTATAAATATATATATATATATATATATATATATATGTCTTTTTAGATGAAGAGAAGATATATTCTTGAAATATTGGCCAAGACTTATAGTACAAAATTATTGGGCCAAAATCCTCAATAACCAACTTTATATACACAGATTATTCAAATATTTTAGACAAAATTAGTGAAACGGCTTTGGGCTGATAATTCTATAGTTCTCAGGATGTCACATTTTAAGAATTTTAATTTTTTAGGAAATGTACTAACTTTAAAGAAGCAATTAATTAATTTGGTCAAAGGATTTTTTATTAAATTACTAGTTTCCCTAATAAGGACTTATTAAAGAAGATTTGAACAATTAGTTTTGGTTTTAGGTTTCTTATTATATCTTATATTAACTGGAGTCAAAAAGAAGCTTTTCAATCAAAAAGAAGCTTAATCAAAATGTACATTTTTCTTTGCTTACGTGGAATCATCCTTCTTTAGTATTTTATTTAATCTGGTTTCTACTTTCTTATTTTCTTGTCGCAAAATATTCATTAAAAATATGGGACATGTTTTAATTATTCAAGACTGTTTTTTTTTCCTAATTGTCTGACACTGCTTCTAGTTCTTTCAAAATTTATCATGTTTCATTTTATGTATATTTTCAAAATTTTGAATTTTATTATAATGCATTTATTGACTAAGTTTTTCATTGTTTTATACTTGGCTTTATACTTATTTAAATAGGAAATGCAATTATCATTAACATAAATATAATTTTTCATGGAAAGCTTGTAACTTTTTTGAAGATATTATGAATCTAAGAGCAATCCATGATTTGTTTAAGATTTTGTTAATTTCTTTTCTGGGGCAAAATATGTTGATATATTAAAGCAGTTTTTCAAAAATAATTCAAATTTTTCTTTAAATTGCATTTTATCTTATAACTCTCTCCAAGCTTTAACATTTTGAATCTCTTTTTTTTTACAGTTTCTTCTTCCGGGTTGGACCGTGTCAAGTTGTTGAACATAAAACTTTACACGGTCCAACCCGGAAGAAGAAACTGTAAATACATCTGACGACCATGGAAGCCTACGTGAACATTTTGAATCTCTCTAATTACATTTTTATTTTTCTTATTCTTTTACAATTTAAGTCATCTCAATGACAGGATGGTCTGAATAATAGGTCGAGACTATTTCTATCTTTACTATCACATACACACATTGACTACCATGTAAGTAAATTATACCTTCCTTTGAATTTTTTCCAGAACATTCACTTTAAGATAGCCAGTTAATGATACATAAACATTTGTACTTTTATTACTTCTGACAACTTATCTGATTCTTTACTAAACAAATTACACTCTCCCATATCTGATCTGCAAACTCCCAAAACATTTATCCAATTTATGGTTTGGTATTAAAACTTCAAGCTGACAATACTAAATTCCAAGTCATATAATTGACTATATTTATCTTAACTTTTGACTATAGCTAATTGTATAAGCTAATATTCCTCTTCTCCCTTAATCAAAATGTATAACTTATGTGTGATGTAATGATTAGAAGAAATAATTAGATTTGGAAGAAATAGGGAATGAAGTATAATATGTGGTTCGGCATACATATGTAAAATGCAGGTTTTGCATTTATGAAACAGATAGAAGAATATGAATCAATATCGCATTCCTTGATAGGTACTAATAAAGTAAGTAGAACAAATGAAATATCTTGGAGTGTTATTTAATTACACAAACAACTTTAATGCACATATAAATTTTATTACTGGCAAATGTCTACAATTTAATAAATATCCTTTCAGCAGAATCTCCTGGAAGAATAGTGGCTGACATATAACTGATGTAGAGTACTGGGAATCAACTCCCATAAATAATGCAACATAGTGATGCATCATTTGTTATCTAAAGTAGTAGATAACAAGTACTGGCTGGTGCAAGAACTGAATTTAAAAAATCTGTACGTGAAAAAAAGCTAAATGACTCTGATCAGAGGAGAATGGCCAATGCATTTTAATATTTTGTTAGTAACCAGTTTGAATTTAATCAAAATTCATAATAATTTTGCAGAAATTTTAAAAATGGCCTTTGAGTAAAAGGCTGAAATGTTTAATCAATTCAAAGAAAAAAATTTTCTTTTCTACTTTTTAATTATTTTTAAGCCTATAAAACATCCATCAATAATAAAATTATATGCTCTGACCCACTGATAAGCATCATCTTTATTTTATTCATAATAACGTATTTATCATAGACTATAATGACCTAAAAATAATAATAATAAAATAAATAGTTCATTTGAAAAAAAAAATTATGTTAGCTAAGGATGGCTGAAAGATAAAATATTACTAGTAAATAAATTATGGAGGCCAACGCCTTAGATTTTTTTTTTTTTTCCTTTCATCGATAATAATTTTAATTGGCCAGCTAGCATAAATAAATATGAATAAAATAATTTTATATTTTCAGAATAAAAGAGTATATCTTCACATTTGCTTTTTATTTCATGCTTTTTTTTTTCACTATCTACAGAGGTTATAATGGATTTTAAGTGAAGAACTTCACTATCTTTTTCATTCATTTTCATTAACAAACAACTTTTTCAAATCTACATTGACTGAGTGGTCATAATCCATTGAACAAAGAAACTCTACTAGTATGTTGTATATATATATATATTTTTTTTCTGAAATATTCGATCCGAATTTTAGTAAATTTGAAATGAAAGTTTTTCTTGTTCAGCCATATGTTTAGTATACGTTTAGTNTGTTCCCTTGCACTAAAAATTGTTAAAATTTAAGTGGGATTAAATACCACAAAAAAAAAAAATTTATAAAATTAAAATTTAAAAGTAAATAACAAGAGTCATTTAAACAGCTTGACAATGTCAGCTCCCCCGAGCATAAGACAATATATTTGTCTGTCTTGGAGGTTAGACTCTCGGCACTAGTGCGGGGAATTTAATAACTTATCAGACTTGTCTCGGTAACATAAATGAAAAATGCACCGGCCCGGATAGCGGGAGATCTAGGTTCGAGTCCTGGCCGGGACAGTTAGATTTTTTATTCTGTTCCCTTGCACTAAAAATTGTTAAAATTTATGTGGGATTAAATACCACAAAAAAAAATTTATATTTTAAGGCAAATCACTAATTATCCGTTTATGTTCACCATGAACTAAGAATTTAGTATATGGTCAACATATTGACAAATACTAAATTCTTTGTAAAAGCTTTAAAAAAAAAAAAACAATCAAAGAAAAACATTTCAATTCTCGAGATCTAATAAAGTTTAAAACAATTTATTTTTGCCATGACATGATTGGAACCCATATCTTTATCAGATATGAATTTAAATGAGCTAGACACTGGCCTAAATGCTCTCACATCTCTCCAACCAGTAAATTTTCTAGTAGAGATCTCACTTATCTCCAAGATATGAAATAATTTTTACAGCTTATAGGAAGTGAAATGATTAAAGTGCTACCAAAATAAGTTAGTTGCATTTTTATATACTGTCAATATTGATACATCACATTATTTCAGTACTGTATAAATGGGAACATAAATAAATGGGGATGCATTATAATTATAATAATTGCAATCATCACAACATAGTATTACAATGACAGCACTTAAAAAAACTCTCCTAACCACAGACCAGGTGGACTACCCACTGCAATGTAGGCTTTCATATCTCAGAAAATTCTCTCTAGCCCCATTCTCTTGGTCACACTATATATTCCAACAAAAAGTGTTAGAAACAAATTTTATCATTAGTTATTTGGATTTTACATTCTTTAAAATTGTAAACCTCATATACTTTTATGGCCAAATTTTTGCTTAATTCACAATCTCAATTACTGTAAAATAAAAATTTAAGAATTATAACCAAATAAAATTAAAATACCTCTCAAATTTTTTTTCAATTGAAATACATGAGAGAGTAGGATTAAGTCTCATTTCTTCAAGAAGAGCCAATCGTTTTTTGGCATTCACAAAGGAAAGGATGATATCAATAATTGCAGGGTTCTTAATATTTAGACGAAAGAATTCTTCTTCTTTTATTTCCAGAATCCTCTCATGAACTGTTTTACTACTCAGTGTAAAAATTTCTAGTCTTCTCTGACTAAATTTCATTGGAATATTTTCTGCCTAAAAAAATGAAAACTTAAAATTGACTCGTTAACTCAAAGAAATAATTATTAATTATCATATTATTAGCAATAATCGCAATTCTCTTTTACATTTAATGAATCAACAGAAATCAGAATATTCACTTAATTTTTATTATTAACAAGTTGAATGGAGGCTTTGCCGTTTAAATTCATCATATGGGAAAGGAAACCCCCCCGAACTCATCATGGATCTTCTGCTTACCGGGCTTCTGCTACCACCAAGGCGGCTAGCCAGTTGATTCATTATACTCCCACACTGGGAGTCTAAACCCCCCATCTGATAAAAAAAATCTCACTACCTTTTTTTATTCTATTCCCTTGCATTTATTGTACAAAATTAATGTGGGATTAGATACCTCAACAAATACAATATTTAAAAAAAGAAATAAAAGCAAAAAAACGAGTCTAATAAATAATTGTTCACTTCGACTGACCCTTGACCTTAAGTACGGTTACTTGCCCAACTCCTCAGTGGTGGCAACCACTGTTTCCAAAAAGAGATGACAATGGTTTCTTACACTACAAAGAAAAATAAATGTGCAGTATTGATTTCAACCATGCACAACAACAATGAAATTGACAAAGAAACCAGAAATAATTGTGGATTACAATACGTCCAAAGGAGGAGTGGATAAATTGTGCTCCAAAAAANCACCAAATATTTATATATATAGAAAGTATATGTAGAAAATAGAAAATAAAACACTCGCGGCTGTGATATATAGTAATCAAGGACAGGTGGGATATAGAGTGCAGTGAACACATAAAAAGAAAAAAAATCACAAATAGCAAAATTTTCGGGGATCTCTCACTCTTCGTCAGTGAGGAGTGGAGAGAGACTCCAGTATCTCTGAGGGTTATTTCAGGGATAGAGTAAAATCTAAATCTGCAGAAAGAAATATGACAAATTAAGCACAAAAAATACTCATTTCATAAATTCTTACACATTGACACCTCTCACATACATTTAAGTATGAAAAATTATTTTTTGAATTGAATTATAAATCAAAAATCAAAATTTACTAGACAATAACTAAAGGCATAATGTTAGCCTTTAAATTGGTAAATTCCCTTTACTAAAAAAACTCACAACTCACAGGTGCCCCCTCCCCCAGAGAAACATCAGCCTACTCCTATTTCTGCACATTCCTCTTCACTTCATCAACAATACAACCATCGTACAATGACTTTTTTAATAGAAAGTGTACAGTAGAGCAGAACAAGTGAAAAGGAAAAAAAAAAGAAGTAGAAAATGAAGGACTTAGAGAAAAGTATGATTGAGAAAATAGTACAAAAGTGAAATTTACATTTATAAATTTTCTCTGTCACAGAGAAAGAAGCTAGATGGAGGAGAAGAAAGGAAAATATTAAAAAGGTAGGAATATTGAAAGGAATTTTTGTAACTACCTTACATAGACAGTAGGCAGCAAGAATCACACAATAATGAAGAATAAGGAAGGCAGAAAAATTTAATGAAATAATAACATGTTTACAGTAACTGCACAAAATGTTAGTGGTATATATATATATATATATATATATATAGCAAATAGTTTGCATCTTATGTTTACAAAAGTCCTTTTTCTTTGATTTGATAAACCAGGTAAGAGACAGACGGCCTATATTTAAATCCATTAAAAACAATGAAATCATTATAAATCAATTCAGTTCCTCAATCAGATAGTAGACATTTTATCCACTCCCTGTGTCATTTTTGGCCATATTTTTAAAAGTCTGACAATTTTGGTTTTATTCTCCAAAAATGCAATAGTGCAACAATGAGAATAATCATCCATAAAAGTCATAAAATATCTATTATCATCATATGGAATACTCATTAGCACACACAGTCCAGTGTGTATAATTTCTAATAATTATATTCTTCCTTTGGACGATTTTAGAAAAGCAAGTATGTTCATTGTTCTACACAAGAATTAAAATCTGATAATTATTAGACCATACTCTAAGAACCAAATTAGTTTGGATAATTGACTTCTGGTTCATTCACAAATGTCAGGACTGTAGAAATTTCCAATAAAAAGCTCCAGCGGCGGATTTATAACTGGACCTAATGGCTTTTGGGAGTACCAAAAGCGACATTTTATTCTGTCCTTATTAAACTTTACATAGTCATTTGTTTCAAATATTTTAATTTCACATTTGGCAAATAATATTGAATAGCCTTTATTTGTGATTGAACTAACAGAAAAGGAATCTGTTCTTAGGTCAGTATATACAGTGCATGATCAAGAGTTAATATCAATTAAATTTTCATCATAAACATTACAATGCACTGGACCCTTTATTTAACCTGATTTTATTAGAGGCTGAACTTGAGAGATTAAGATAATTACTTTAAATTAATTTGAATTTAACAAATTTATTTTTACCTTTATGTAAGTGGGAGGTGCAGCCACTTTTAAAGCAGAAGTATAACTATAATTGTTATTGTCTGTTCCAAGGACCGAATCACCTGTCTCATGATTTGAATCAGCAAGTTTCTTTATTATATTTTTTGTTAGCAAAGAGATGCACTATGGCCAATATCACCATACCATTAATATTTAAATGTCAACCTGTCATATGTTGCTGTATTGTCAACCTGTCAACCACATTGTATTGTTGCTAATTGTTTTACCAAATCATTTTAAAACTATTTATAGCTGACAAGCCTTTCTTCAATTATTTTTATTTATAAAACTCCAGCGGTTAGGGATATCATCTCAGGATTCTATCTGATCTTATACAAGTAAAATTTCATAGCCTAATATTAATTTATTAACCATTAATTTCAGAATTTTTTTTTTTTTTTATTATGAACAATTAATGGGGATTCCTTTGATTTAATCTGATAGCAGTATCACTTTTTTATGCAACTGCATGGACTTCTTTGCTCCCAAGTCATAGAAGAGAGAATGTGTAACTAAGTATCATCCCTAGTAACTATCTAATCAAATATAGCCTCCTGGTATTCTTAGCATAGGGGGGGAAAAAAAGCAACAGAGGTCTCAAGCACATTTTAGAACTATAAAAGATTTTGTTGCTAAAGATTCCAATTATTCCATCTAATATAGATTTGCCATAAAAATTCAAGATTGAAAGCAACTGATATTCTCTTTGAGTTTTATCTCAGTGGCAATCTTTAATTTAAGCATACAAATAGCCGTTCATATCAAGGAATTTCAAAATATATTAATCTAAAATCTCAAGGAAGAAGATTTTTAAGTGTCTAATTTACCTATAAAAATTAAAGACAACTTACCTCCAAATATTTAATAATATTTAGCAAGTTTTCACAAGTCATGGAACATATTTTTGGAACTAAATGCAAAATTATTTTTATATCAATACCAGCTATGCTTTTAACACGATTCATTAGGTCCAATGTTCTCTCAGGTGGGAGTCCCAAAAGACTTGCATTATGTGATAACTGAAAATCACAGAAAAAATATATATATATGTAATAATTTTATTTATTATTACAGCACCAACAGCAAATGCTCCCCAAAAAATGCAAATAATACTTTATTTTCACATATACAACAAAGAGTAATGATCAATATTAATAAACAGCAAACAAACTTTAAGAAACTAACAATACAAATAGACAAATTATATATGAGCTGCCTCAAAAATCTGGATTGAATTTTATCTATGTTCTGTCTTGTATAGGGTGTCCAAATTACTGAGGCATACTCTAACTTTGAATGTATATAGGCTGAATAAAGAGCCAACTGAGCCTTTATTAAGCCTTACTGTCTCTGTAGCAGAATTGTCGCCTAAGGAAACCTACTATTCTGGACCCGTTCCGACATATCAGGTTAATTAGTTCGACAACCTCTCACATTTTGATAGTAAAATAAAAGCTTTTTTTATTGGGAAATGACTTATTTTTAGAAACAAAGTTTATTTGAGAGGTCTCTTTGTAATAACTACATTCAGGGCTCTGAAAACATATTTGTAAATCTGTTATAGGTACTTAAATGGAGAGGTTGTCAAAAATTAAAAATAGGTTGCTAAAGGGATGGCCTTCACTGTATTTTATTTTACTGCATTGGAAGACTAGGTCTCATCTAAAATCCAATATTAAATATTAAACTGGGGAAAAAGAAAACATTCTCAGAAATTCACTTATTACTGATAAACAAATGGAAATATCAGATCAAACAAAAAATAAAACTTAAAAAAAAGGTGTTAGTTAAACATTTAGACAGTTATCATGCCCAATTAATAAATTCACAGCAGTTATGATTATGGTAGTTATGATTGAAAATGTTCAATTTTCATGGTCATGTTCAGTTCATGGTCAAAGCCTGAAGAAGCTTCACAAACAGTGGCAAAGCCTGGAGAAGATTCACAAATAGTGGCAAAGCCTGGATTGATGGTAGGAAGGGTGATGCTGATATTTGGTACACTTGAAAAGGAATCGTTCATGATGAGCTGCTCAAATTTGGTCAAGCCATTAACTTAATTCTCTACTGTCACCAACTTATGTGAAAGAAGTAATAGATATGTAATTGTAAAAATATGTAAATTAATTTAATTAATTTCAAAGTGAGGCTTTGGGAAGCATTTAACAAGAAATTGTTTATTCTCAATTTCATGGCTAAGATAAGAAGTAAATCATTTTAGCTTCTTTATATTCTTTTCTTTCTCCAGTGAAAGATATAATCAAATTTAAGCTCAGTGTTCCCAGAAAGTCCACAGGACCTTCAAGCCACTATGAACAAAACTATATGATGAAAAATATTAGTCTTTTAGCAAGTATTGAAACTAGGGATTTTTTAATGTAGCTTTTAATATTAAGCAACCAATATTATCCATTCACATTTTTTAAAAAATTAATTAGAAATATTTCAATAAAAGCTGGGATTAAAATTAAAATGTTCTAAGACAATCCTCGGTTCAGTACTCCCTATTACCTGAAATTTGCAAGAGATAAGCCTAGGTTGCCTCATTAATTAGACAATTTTCTACATAATACAATGAAATATATGTCAGATATATACTTGGTTTCTTTCTGTAGTTTATTTTTTTAATATTGATCAATTAATTAAATTAAATCACAAAGGGAAACATTTGTTGCTTGGGTTTGCTACAGTTAATTCATTAACTTTAGTAATTCTTACCCTTATTTTGGACAATCCAAGTACATCTTGAAAAATATACAAATTCTGCGAAATAGTTTCAAAGCTTTTATTCCTCAGACGTTTAGAAATCAATTCTTCACCATATACTTCAAACAAATCATCAGGAAAGTCAATATTTTGTTTCAAGAATTCTTTTAATGCCAGTGTCTGCAAAATATATTTAAAAAAAGAGAGTATTCTAAGAACAAAGTCTGTGATGATTCTTAATCAAGGACATTAGTTATTAGGAATAGTCCATTACTATTATAGTACAAAACTAAATTGCCAGCTTTCTTGTTCTCTTCTTATATATCATTTTCAACCTCCAAGAAATGGCCATCCCCAAGTTACAGTCCAAGTAAAAAAAAATTAATGTGCTTTAGCTTTTAAAATACTAAGTAAATTAATTATTTAAAAATAATTATTGAGTAACATAATAGCTTAAGCTTAAATTGGTTGTTTATTTTTACACACTCACACACACAACAAAATAAAGATAATTAAGTCCTTCTTTGCTATTATCTGGCTGACCCTTATCCCTAAAGATTTTTATATAGAATTCAGATAAGATGGAAATGTTTATGTTTCTCATATTACCCACTTTTCTCTCAGTTTTGCTTTAGTTTTGTATTAAGTAGTTTTATTTTATTAGAAAATAATAAAAAATCACGACCCTTGAACAAGTTGTGTGTGCATTTGCCCAGGTGGACGATGGCCGAAGCTAACGTTATGCCACTCGTTTATTAAATGTTGCGGAAACTAATGTGTGGAGAGCTATCCAATGGTTCTGGGAGATCGGCCTGTAACAGGAGATGGGCATCGGATCACCCGTCACTAGACCTTGTGACAACAGATAATTGTTGATGAACATCCTGAGAAACAGGTTTTCTATTGCTTCTCAGATCTCCCAGCAGCTCTGTGCAACACGGGAGTAGATGTAAATACTGAAATTGATTGCAGGAGTATTCAGGAGTTGAACCTGAGGGCCAGAAGAACTGCAAGAAGAGTTAAGCTGACAGCAGTGCAGCGAAGAGCTAGACTAGAGTTTGTGAGAAAGCATAGCCATTGGACAGTGGACGACTGGAGGAACGTCCTGTTTACAGATGAGTCCCGCTTTGCTCTCTTCTTCCCAGATGGGAGACTTCTGGTCTAGAGAATGCTACGCTCCATATACCATGCTCAGAACTCAGTCGTTTGAAGGAGGTTCAGTTATGGTTTGGAGTGGCATATCTCTTGAAGGAAAACGGAACTCCACATTTTTGATAGAGCCAGACTAAATGCAGATGTGTACATAAGGGACATCCTGCAAGTCCATGTGGGCCCATACTTACCATACATCAGGGATAATTTCATGCTAATGCATGATAACGCATGACCCCCACGTCGCTGCTCGTGTTTCTCAGTACCTCCAGGAGGTAGGGATGGCTAAGATGGCTAGCCTGTAGTCCAGACTTAAGTCCGATTGAAAACATCTGGGACAAACTTGAACGGCAAGTTAAGAGAATCCAGCACCCTCCCAGTACTTTAAGAGAGCTTAAACAACCCTTACTTAATTAATGTAAAATATAATACAGAGTATGCCAAGAAGAATGGAAGAAGAGATTCAAGCACAAGGAGATGCTACTAGTTACTAAAAGCCAGACAAAAACTTTTTTTAAACCTTTTATATAATCAACTCTCATTCTCTTTTCAGCCCTGAAGAAGCCATCACATGATGTGCGAAAGCTCGGCAAATAACACCAATTTGACACGGTCCAACCCGGAAGAAGAAACGGTAAATACTTCTGACGACCGTCGAAGCCTACGTGAACA
>KZ806922.1:606065-616953 GCA_000696205.2 Oncopeltus fasciatus | reverse complement strand
AAATATATATATATATAAAACAAAGCGATAATACATTTATAATAGACAACCTATCTTTTTTATGATAAATTATCGCTTAATACTTTCACTTGAATTCTTTTCTATGTGTTAACAAATTTTAACCAAAATCACTAACAGTACTTCCTCACCTCGTTAATTCTGAAACTACATTATAAGTTTGTAGAATGCATAATTTTATATGTGTAATAAAATTTTTCTGTTGCAGATTCATGAATTCAGTGATATATGCTGGGACAAATGCATCGAAAAGCCTGGAAGTAAACTTGATAGCCGAACAGAAACATGCCTAGCCAATTGTGTTGATAGATTCATCGATGTGTCTCTGCTCATTGCCAATAGATTTTCACAATTAGTACAAAAAAATTCTTCAGGCTTTTGAAAAATGTTTAATATTGTATCATTATAGTTTTTAGTTATATTTAAATTTGGTAAATGAATTTATACTTTTATTTTTCTTTATAAATGTTAATTTTGTTAATTGAAGTTTCCTAATTTATTTTTGGAAGATTTAAATATAAAACTGGAAATTTCCAGGGAATTTGTTTGTATCTCTTTCTTTTTATTATTTTATTCTCATAATGTTTCCCTATTTTTATGAGTTTAGTAAACATTTTACNTATTTTTAAAACCTTAAATTAGGATCTGATTTAAAAGGAAGTTTATAAAGGAATTATATTCACATCAGATTATATATATAAAAGTTATATATCTTCGGCTCGATTGAGTTTTTCTAAAGATATATTTTTATTTTATATCTGAGTTTAAAAATACTAGGAGAAGTTACTGGGACAACTTACACTGAAAAAATGCTAGGAGAAGTGACTTGTACAACTATCATTGAAGAAATGCAAGAGGGAGAGGGTTGTTTGGTTGAAGCTGGGCTAAAAAAGGAGTGGGGAATGCTTGGAACAATGTTTACAATCTAAGAAATCAATATCTAAGCATACAATAGACATGAGAAATATTAGTATATATAGGGGTTTCGTAATACGTGACTCCTCCTTTAAATTAAAGCTGCACCTGGAAATATATCAGAGGGTGCTGCTGTTGATAATGATTAATCAAATTATTCATTGAATAATTATTTTTTAAATTTTTGGCATATTTAATTAAGTAATATATTATAAAAATAAAGAGAAGTAAATATAATAATAAGGAGTAAATATTTGGTGTAAAAATAATGGTTTGATCATTGTCTTATAAAGGTTGAACAAAATTATGTTTTAAATTGTGTAAACTTATATGTTAAATTATGTGAACTCTTTAAATTAATAGAAAATTCATTCGATTTAGGAAAATTTAAATTAGAAATAATAATTGGTTTTTCATAGCTTGAGTTTTTAAAATTATAAGAAAGGTTTTTAAACTGTAGAATTTCATCTTCTAGGTTAATAATGTAAATTCCGATGATCTTGGTTGACTGGATGTCATTTGACCCAACCTTTTTACAATTTCTATATAAATGTGTAATTATATTATTTGATTTTAAAATAAAATTGAAGTTAGGAATGACGGTTAAGTACTGGACTCCAATAAGTATTGGGATAGGAAACATATTATAAATTTCTTAAATATCTCTTGAGTACATAGGTAATAGTATAAATAATTTTATCTATATCTAGTTTACAAATAATTGTTAGCAATGATTCAAATTTTAATATATTAGTATATTTTACATTAAAAGGTAATGAATTAATATAATGGATTTCTATCTTTTCAAGTTCATTAAATACATCATGGTTTGACTATACTGCGGTGAAAAGTTTTTAATTTACTAATAGTCAAAGAAGTTTCTATACCTTGAAAAACATTCAATGTAGAAAGTGATAATATTTGGATTTCTTACAGAATATCCTTAATTCTTCTAATTTCAAGTAAATTTGAAATTCTAGAATTTAAGTCATAATAATTCATCTCTTCAAGTTTTTATAATATATTGGATATCATTGAGACTATTGTTAAAGTTATTTATTAATGACTTCATTATTCAAATTGAAGTTGAACTTTGAATTATATTTAATTTTCTGTAATTTCTTTAAATAGACCATCATATCTTTCCCCATCGTAATTATCTAAATTAAAATGGAGAGTAATTAGTAGATTTTTTTTTTTTTTTGAGGTTTCAACTCAATTAAGTTTTTTGGATCAATGAATTTGTGATAGCTCTGAAGATAGATGGCTTACAATGTAAGCCGAAACCTCGGCAGATAATTGTATTTTTTGGATCAACCTTGACCGAACCCCAATAAAAAAACCTCTACTAGTAATTATTATTTTAATATTATCAACTTAATCTTTTATATATGACGAAAGTTATGTTTATTATCTTACAATAATTATTTAAATCCCTTATATAATTTTTGTTATTGTCTTAAAATTATGTTGTAATTATTCTTTAGTATTATTATATTGAGAAAATAAAAGGTCTCATTTATAGTAATGTAAGAATTTATGTTTCGTTGTTTGTATTCTGGCTTGTCCTAGGTTAATATGTTTTCCTAGGTTGTCAGTTACATTCTGTATCTTTGCTTCTTCAGAGAGAAAAGCCATTTGAGAGGGGCTTGATCCTGTGATGAAAACTTATCTGTAAACTATAACTGTGATCATAATTTTTCGGGTACGAATAAATAGGGTCAGAACATTTTCACTCCTTAGATTAACCTAGTCATTCCTTTTATATTGTTGCCTGATTAGTCTGAATCATTCAGAGTTCGGCTAGCATTAACTATTTGGCATTATTCTCTATTTACCTTTTGACTTAGTATGGCAGAGATGGCAATGTTATAGCATCTATAACTAATATAAATTTCTTTGAAAAGTCTGGGTACATTAATACCAGATTGTGAATTAATAACTGATAATGTTTTACAATAATTAAAACATTCAATGGAGTCTTATTTTTTCATTTTCCCTCAGACATATAATGAGCGGTTCAGTTATTTTAGCAAAGTCATAGATGCATTTTTTATAATATCCAAGTAATCCTAAAGTGCTTTAAATTATTTTGTGTTATGGTATCTTGTGTTATATATTGCAGTTAGTTTAAATCTGTCCGGGTTTATTCGGTCACTTGAAAGATGATGGCATAAATAAGTGACTTTTTTTCAAAGAAATTCAGTCTTGTCAAGTTGAATTTTTATGTTAGTTTCTCTCAGTCTTTGTAATAACTGTTTTAGTTTCAGTATGTGTTCCTGTATACTGTATACAATAATAATATTTTCAAGATATACAAGGACTCCTAAATTGATTAAGCCTCTTAATATATTATTCATAAGTCTTTGGAAGGTTCTGGGGAATTTTTCAGACCTAAAGGCATGCAGAGGCATAATGTCCACCATCTACAGAAAATGCCATTATAGAGAGTGTGTGTAATGAGAATAGTGTATTCTTTTCTACTTTATTCAAATATTTTTGACCAAAAATATTGGCAATGGCTAAGTTTGTCCAATACTCAGTTATGTTAGGAAGAGGAAACGCATCTTCAACCCCATTTATTTGCAATAGTCTATCACTATAGACCATTTCTATTTTCCTAATTGATCCAGCTTTTTTGGTATACTTCATAAGGAGCTGATACAAGGGGAAATAGAATGTTGAAAAATACCTGTCTTTAATATGCCCTCAATTGGATTTGAACTTCGTATCTAAGGATGTAGGGATATTTATGTGATTTGGTGTAAATGAGAAGTTTGTAAGTTCGTCGTCTTTAGTCCCAATTTATTTTTAATTTGTTTTGTGAAAGTCAGAGTTTGATCGTCCATCTTAAATATGTCTGAATACTGTTTTACCAATTTAGTTGTTAATTATTTTTTCTTCTGAGTTCTTTCCTGAGTTTTGAGAGGTCAAGTTTTATTTTTCATAATTATATTAATTTAAATTAGTATTATTTAGTTTTGGATTTAATCTTTTCTGCTTAACATTATAAAATATAATACCAAAATAGGTTTATCAAATTTTAGAGTTGAAGTGGTTTCATTTGAATTTAGAATGGTAATTCAAGTTTTATAATTTTTCTTATTTACCAAAGGTTGAGGGATTTCTAGATCTCCTATTTTTAGGTATGGGAATATGGCATTGGCATTTTTTAAGTTTTGAACTGGGGCTTTAATAATTTGAATTGACCAGAGTTTATTGTATATGTTTTGTCAGTATTTTGGACAATTTTACTATTAGAATTTTTTTAATTAATTTTTTTTTCTTTTTATACCCTTTAATTTTTTAGAAGGTTTTTATAATCATATTTATTTTCACATGTTGTGAAATTTAAATTAATAGAATCTGTAGGGTTTTTAATTTATTGCTGTAAAATCTATACAAACTTTGATTCATTATAATAAAAAAAAAATAAGAAATTTGAGTTCAGCGTCATTAATTTTAAATAATTTTTAAAAATTTACAAATGTCCTGTACTTTTCGTTGGATTCAGGAAAACCCCTACTATTAATTGTCCAATTTTACCGTTATAAATAAATCTATGCTGATTTTCATTAATCTAAACTATTAGTCTCATTATATTGAAAAAATGAACTTGGCAATATCCCAAATGAAATCAGACTTTCATTAAGTTTTAATGAAAATTCAATCAAAATTAAATTAAAATATTCTGGTTCTCAATAGACATTACAAAGATTGAAAATAATGATTGATATATATTTATATCACACTGTTAAGACTTTTTAATGGTCTGGTTTTGTTCTATAAGAAATTTATATATATTTTTTTTGTACTTAAAATCTACATGCTGAAGTTAATTAAAATTAAAAAGAGACACTTAAAATTGACCTTGCTTTACTTTGTGTGGATATGTATTAATGAGGTGTGGCTATTATATAATGAGAAGTAAGAGATGTTTGTCTAGAAATCAGTCTGGCCGTAACCTTCATTTATGTAAGAGGTGTTTGTTTCATTTTGCCCAAAACAAATGATAAGTGTAATATTAGAGCAATGAATTGTAAAATCTCTACTGAAACTTAATTTTCATTGAAAGAAGTTTATAGTGATGAATGTTTATCACGTGAGCGTTTTGAGTGGTTTATGTGTTTTCAAGATGGCCAAGAAGACGGAGATGATGACTGCCCGACATCTAAAACAGTTGGAATTGTCAAAGAATGCGCAAGGTAAATTTTATATAACAATTTGAACATGCGAAAGTGGTATCTAAAATTCTCACAATCGAACAAAAAGAAGCTTGTGAGAAAGTGTGTACTGACACTTCAGATGCCATTAAAAATAACCCAAACTTCTTGGAAAGAGTCCTAACTTGTGATGAATCTTGGTTTTTCACTTACGATTCCGAAAGAAATGTCAGTCCATGCATTGGAAGTGTCCAACCTTACCAAAAGCTCGAATGAGCAAATCGAGATTCAAAGAGATGATGATCTTTTTTTTTGTCATTCATGGGATTGTGTACCTTCACTGGGTTCCTGATGGTTAAACTATAATTCAACATTACTATCGTGAGGTGCTTGCTCAACTCTGCGAAAGAGTAAGGGAAAAACGACCCGAATTGTGGATGAACAATTCAGGTTCTCCATCAAGAGTATCCGCTGGCTCACTATGCATTGTCTGTCAAGATGTTTCTAGTCAAGCAATCTAGTTTTAGACTATTCGCCTGACCTGGCACCATGTGAATTTTATCTGTTCCATAGGTCAAATCTGTATTAAAAGGACAATTTCAGTCCGCTGAAGCTGTGAAAGAAAAAGTGGCACCTGTCATGCAGGTGCTCACAGAACAAGTCTTCAAGCACTGTTTCAAACAATGGAAAATTCGCATGAAGCACTGTAAGGATAAAGGAGAGGTGAATATTGAAGGTGATAAAAAATAAATATGAATAAATTTAAAATTAAACATTTTACAGCAATAGTCTCATTATTTAATAGCCAGACCTTGTGAGTTGACCAAGGTGCCAGTAAAATCTATTTTTTGACCTTTCACAATATCTAGTAGGTAAAATCTAATAAAAATCTTATTTAGGCCCTGATAATGATCTCTTTTCTACTGAATTAAAAAAAAAAAGTTTTTTCATGTGTTAATATTCATATAAACACATATCATTTATTATTATTCTTTCAAATGTCCAGTAAGTATCAGAATATTTCAAAAATTCTTTCTCTGAATTTTGATAGCCCATTATATTGTAGTACAGGCAAATGATCATTTTTGACCAAGCCCACACTAGAATATGTCATACAAGGTTAGCAGTGAAGAATTATAAATTATAGCCTATAGGAATTCACTTTCAGTAGTATATGTCAAATCAGACATCAAAGGCTGCAAGAAGTATTGAAATAAGTCAAATATTATGTTAAGAGTAAGTATATCTTTATTTTTAATTTTACTCAATAATACAGATATGTACTTTATACAAAATTACATAACAATTAATTTTTCAAATGAATATATTTCTAAAATGATCGATTAGAAATAATTATTCATTTTTTTTTTTGTGGGTAACTATGGCTAAGTACAATGATATCAACTACAGTAAAAAAATAATACATCCAGTACATTAAAAGTGATTAACAATATAATAAATGCATTCAATTATAACAGATCATATACAAACAATAAAAATAGATCACAAAATAATTAATGCTAAGTAAGAAGCTATTAAATTAAATTAGTTTTTCAGTTATACAAGTTCATTTTACTTATTGTTTTCTGTGATGGGAGGGGGGGAAGAAAGAGTGAAAACAATTATTGGCAGCTTAAAGGCTGAACATACCCCACTAACATATATAAACAAAATAAATCAAATATTAAATGAAAATTTAATAACTGTAAAAAACAAAGAAAAAAAAAGTTCAAAAATAACTTCATAAAGGTTTACTGAAGTATAATTTTTCAAACAATGAATAAAAATACACAAAAACAGTCAGACATTTGTTTTTGTATATATCTATTCATCTTCAGAACTAAGCAACTAAAAAGATAAAATTAAGCTTGTACAGTAATAGCTGAAACCTAGAAATAGTCATGAGTTATATAGTAGAAAACGTGTGAGTGCGTCCATTTAGTCAGTGTATGTTGCCATTATTGTTCTTGTTTGCAAATTTATTTTTTACATAAAACTCTTTGAGTAAAGCAATGAATTTAACTCATGCAAACAGTAAGAAGCACTATAGACAAAGATACTCTATTGCCTAAAAACTTAAATAGATAAGCAATCATTGCCATACATTTTCTGACATCAACAGTGGATTAAAATATTTGGCTAGTACATTTAATTAAAATTAATCTTAAAATAATACAATTAGTATTAAACTACAATAGATAAAAATCTGTTACGATTTTTAATACCTAAGGCTGTTTTATTTTCCAAAATGAAATAGTTATAATCTGACTGAAATTGCTAATTAAAATAACTAATTAAAAGGCATAAATTTAATTTCCCGAACCAGCATTATAACAAAATAGTATATATTTAAAAAAATTGCAATGAAGATTTTATTTATTTAACTATTTAATATGAAAAAGTTCATGTATAAGAATGATTATTAATTAATACATGCATTTACCCTCAAATGGTTAAAAAGAACTTAAGGTTTTAAGAGTCAAACACATATTGTTTAATTAATTTCCCAAATGACTCCACTGATTATAATAATATTCAAACTATTGCTTCTTATTTTTTGATTTGACAAAATATATTATCAATTCTTAAAAAAATATACTAAAAGAAATATCAGAAAAAACTGGAGTTTTTATCAAATAAGCTTGGTTATAAATATATAAGTATTGGAGATTTATAATTTAATATTCCATAGTAGAGGAATTTTCTAGGAAACAAAATTTCTATCTTAATTCTTAATTTCAAATCCATTCAGTCAACTTATTATTATAGACAACATTGTATTTTTATTTTTAATTAAAAAAATGGAACACTGGACTTCAGAGAAACTTTGTGCAATCAAGTTTAAACTTGGGTAATCTGCAAGTGTGACTTTCAAAATATTGAAACAGGCCTATCAGGAACATTTTATATAAAGAACACAAGTTTTACAAAGGCACAAATCTTTTTGGGAGACCGAGAATATGTTAGAGATGAACCTGGCTTAAGGAGAACTTCAAAAAGTTATGAAAAAATAATATAGAGCATTTGAAGGCTCTTGTAAGATCAGATTATTGTTTAAGAATAAAGATAGTGGTTAAACAGTTAAATAAAATTATATACAATCACCAATCGAATTTGGACAATTTGGACATAAGCAAGGTTTTTGGTAATGAAAAACCTCACAACTGAGAAAAAATAAAATTGAATAAATGAGCTTAGATCATCTTGAGAGGATTGACAATGGTCAAGAATTCTTTAATTGTGTGTCAAAAAAAAAAATGTTGAATGAGCAAACCATACAAACAAGACATTGCAAACAAGTGTCTGCATCATTATAACAATGCTCTGTGTCACATGGCTATTTCCATCAAGGAAGTTATGACCTCAAAATGTATTCTCCAATCCCCCTTATTCACTGGATTTGAGTCCTTGGGACTTCCTTTTCCCAAAATTGGCAAATGTCTCAACTCTGACTCTCAACTGAAAAATCAAAATACTGACTAAACAGTTAAAAGCCCTACCAGTTGAAGCCTTCTTTTTAGGGTTGTTACCAAAAGTGGATAACTACCCAAATGAACATTTTAAATGAGGATAAGATTGTTGCCTGATAAAAATAAAAACTTCGGTAAGTAAAAAAATTGGTCTAATTACTAGAGAAGGTGTGTGTACAACAGTGTTGAACATCTCCTTTGCTTTGCTTTATTCTAGAGACTAGAACTTCAGGTCNTACATACATATATATATACATACATACATACATACATACATACATACATACATACATACATACATACATACATACATACATACATACATACATACATACATATATGTATACACACATATTCATATTTTTACACATAAATTACAATTTGAATGAACCATATTTTTAACTTCAAAGTAAGGTTGATGGTCAGAAATTTTTTTTCTAAAGATACGTCTTGGTACCAACATGAATATTTTTTATGTTCAATTTTATTTCGATGGATAGTTTCCATTTTAGGATATCTGCTAAAATTTACAAACAAAAGAAGAATCTAATGATTTTCAAAATACCATGTAGATATTAACAATTTTTTTTATTTTACGTGGCAATAACAAAATTGGTGAATTAAAATTTCAAGAAAATTTATAACTGTCTTTGGTAGGCTTAAAAGTCTTATTTTTTATTTAGATACTGGTTTTTTAATAAAGCCCCATTTAAAAAAGTTAAAATGCTGTTCAAAATTTAACAGTGTTGCACACAGTGTCATTACAATAATTATATATTTTGAAATACATTATGAACATAGAGAAACTTTGCTGTATTAGTCAGCTTCTAGGATAATTGATGATTATTTGACAGCTTCAAAGATGCTTCAGGATTATTTATTCTATTCAAATAGAACACCAATAAGAGATTGAAAAAGGGGTGGAGGATTAGGAAATATATGATAAGAGCATGGAATCAGCAGTAGTAACTGGATATACCCGAGCACAAAAAATTGGTACAATAATAAATTTATAAAACCATACAGGAACATATCTTTGGCACCAGGAGTATTATCACCTTCTACTGGTATATATTGTATACAGGCAAGTAACAAGAGAAATAACTTAAGATTCACTTTAGTCTATTTAAGCTTTTTTTTTTTTTTTTTTTTTTTTTTAAGGCATTCAACCACCAGGGTCATGGCTGTATTTAAGCTTAGTTCCTATTATATGACAAGAAAAAAATAAATTTTTGAGATCTTATGTTAAACTTTTCTACACATAAAATGTATTGAGATGGAATGATATCAATCACATTTTCAGTTGATTACTCATAATCTTAGCTATAAAGAACAATTAAAAAACATTAATAAATTAATTCAAACACAATACAAAAATACTTACAAACAATAGTGAAATTCTAAAATAAATGTAAATATGACATATTTTTATCGAAGAGTCTTAAAAATTGGTGCAGATAATGGATCCACAACCTAGAAAAGTAAAATAAAAATGAATAAGAATAAGGATTCTTAAAGTCACAGTCACCTCTTTCATTATTTTCCATTTATTATAACTCTTTTGATATGAGGAGACATAAGCCCTAGGGCTATTTCCCACTAAATGACAGTAATAATGAGTGTCATTGTACTAGGAGTGTAGAAAAATCCATATTATCTGACTTCAAGAAACAGAAAACTTATTGGGGAATTAAGTTTAGTGGAAAAAACATATAAAGGGAATTAGATTCAAAAGAACTGACTTAGAGGGGGATTAGGTTCTATAAGAATCTCACTAAATAAAAGCATAATTTTAAGTGCTTCACAATTCAAAAACTATGAATTAGCCTATATAAAATTTAACCACAGTGCACGTACATTTTTAGCTATTGAGCTCTTATAACATTGATATCAACTGTCAACACCAATCAGCTTAACTTATAGTTTTTCAGATAGAATACTAGACCAGACAGCTGAGAAATGTGAGAAGGGCTTTTGGATTGACAGCATTCAAATGGCCTGAATTATTTATTTACTTTTTTTTTTTGCTGTTGACCAATTGGACCAATTTATTGAATGAATCTTATGTTTTTTCTTCCCTTCCATAAATAACTTGACTCATTTATAGAGCTATTAAATTATATCTTTTAGATACATATAGACTTCTATAACATTTATAAAGAAAATTCACTATCTTCTGATAACTTATTTTCAACTGTTAAAGTTGTCCTCAAGAATTTTTAATCTGTAATATACATGAATATAATTTTCATTAAATACAATACATTATAATTAAATGTGGAATTATATATATATTTTAAAATATAGTTAATAGTTTATATT
>KZ806922.1:565372-600863 GCA_000696205.2 Oncopeltus fasciatus | reverse complement strand
AAATAAAAAAAAAAAAAAAGAAAATAAGAAAGTAATAATAAGGCCAAAAAATATTTTTTTAAAATAAGTTATTTTAAGTTATATTATTTTTTTTAAAAACAAAAATGCATGAATAACACAAAATGTATTTAAAATTTTGTATATTAAGTCTTAAATATATTATCTAAGAAGTGCCAAAAATACTTGTTTTTGTGAGTTGAGAGACTGATATCTCCTATCCTAGGGTTGTTACCCTGTCTCTAGGGCAAACTATGATCTTAGATAAAACAAAAGGAATACCTAATGTCAAACATGAAACGTGAAATTCAAAGATTTAATAGCCAGACCATTAGTCCTCCAGTAAATTTATTAGAATTGTTATTGGCTATGTATACAATTACATAAAACTACAAATGTATCAGCTCTGGAGGAGGATTTATCAGCACACAAAAGTGATTTCTTATAAATAAATACTAAAGTAATAGGACAGAATTATTTTATTGACATATATTTACACAAAATACATCAGTATTAAAACAAACAGGATAACAAAAGAAAAACGTGTTAGAAATGTAAATGTTATTAAGTTAATATAAATTAATTAATAATAGATATGAAAAGAATCGATTATGAAATGTAAGAGAAATGAGGAGAAAGTTATTAAGATCTTAATAAAGTAAATTTGGAGCTGTTTATATGTGTTTCTCTAAGTAAAGCTAATAAATTGTGTGTAAAGAACAAAAATAATAATTATTTAAAAAAAAAGTGATAAAAACATTGTGTGATTATTGTAAGAACATAACATGGCGCAGTTGGTAAGATATAGAGTACCAGGACCTCTGAGGTTAGATGACTATATGGCCGAAAATTGGGGTAAATTTAAAAAACAATTTGGAATCTTTATAAAAGCCACGACTACGACTAAATTGAATGATGACATATTACTCGCGAAGTTTTTAAATCTAATCAGGGAAGAAGCATATGAAGTTTATCAAACTTTCAGCAATGATAAAAAATTTGAATATAAGGCTGTCAGAACAATTTGACAAGTACTTCCTTTTGTCCAAAATGAGGTTTTTGAGAGACACAAGTTTTTCTCACAGCTTCAAAGGGATGGAGAACCGTTTGAAGTATTTTTAAATGATCTTAAAGTATTGGCTAAGGATTGTAATTTTGGTGATCTATCGAATTCATTATTAAGGGACAGAATATTAATTGGGATGAGTGATGAGACCATGAGGGAAAGGTTGTTGAGACTTTTACAATTAAATCTGGATGAAGCCATAAAACACTGAAAATAACTGAATTAAGTAGTATNAGGGACAGGACGTCCTCTCTCGTCTTCATGATAGGCAGGTGTGGTCAATCACTGTTTTAATTTTTTTTTTTTTCAATAATTTTTTTAATAGGTTGTCTGAAAGTTTTAAAATTCTCTTACGTATCTTTCTACATTCATACTTTTGATATCATATAACATTATGGCAATTCTATATTATAATATTGTAAATTATTATTGTATTCTCATGACATTGTATTTCTACAGCCCTGAAGATGAATAACAATGTAAGCATTATTAAGGGACAGAATATTAATTGGGATGAGTGATGAGACCATGAGGGAAAGGTTGTTGAGACTTTTACAATTAACTCTGGAAGAAGCCATAAAACACTGAAAATAACTGAAGTAAGTAGTATACAGCTCTGAAGGGCACACAAAAGTGATTTCTTAGAAATAAATACTAAATTAATAGGACAGATATTTTTTTACTCATATTTACACAAGATACATCAGCATTAAAAGAAACAGAATAACAAAAGAGAAACTTACACTCCATATGCTGTTCCTAGTTGGTATTCTGGAATAATGAGGGATATGATAGGCCACAATGCACTTGCACACAATGAATATCCAATCCCAAGTACACACTGAAAATATTTAAAATTACTTTTTTTGGGACTTAAAATAAAATAACTTAGTATGCTAAAATTTCATTAATAACAGCATAATCAGAAAAATTTCATAATTTAACAATCCCTATACAATCTTATTTTTTCTTTCCAATTTATATTCGCTATCTAATTGTTAACGTCGCTAGGAACTTGATACAGCGATCCTTCTCCCTATCTGACCCTTCTTTCCACCGTATTACCTCTGAACGGGTTACCAAAATTCTCTCTCTAAATGGCTTCCCCGCCCACCTGATCACAAACCTAATATCCAAATTTTCTTCTCCAGATCGTGTCCCTCCCTCTACTCTTCCCCCGCCCACCCCTACACCCCTGTATCGCTCTCTACCCTACATTCCCCTCCTTACTGAAAAAATCAAGAAATACCTCAAGTCCAACCTGCAGAACCTACATTTAGGCCTCCAGACAAACAACAAATTAAGACATTTTTATACCCCCCTTAAAGATCCCATACCGATTTCCCAGCAGTCTAACGTGGTTTACCAAATTCCCTGTTCTGATAACAATTGTTCGGCTTCATATATTGGTCAAACAAAGAATTATCTCAACAAAAGACTAAAACAACACGAATACAGCATCAAGATTCGTGATATGAACTCGTCGGCCCTCTCCCAACATGCTATTAGCACCAATCACCCACCGGCTTTCAATGAAGCTACCATTCTGGCCTCTGAGCCATTCCTCAAAAAAAGGCTGATTTCGGAATGTGTGTACATTAATCTTAATCCTACCTCTATCAACGATAGGCAGGACAAAGACAACATTTCGTCAGCGTACTGTAATATTTTTCGTATAATACAACGAAAAACTACTCTGAAACTCCCCCATTGTCGGCCTCTTTCTTTTTCCCTTTGAAGGGATTACCTGGTTAATTCCTTTCACCCGGCCCATAAAATTCTTGTTCTTTGAATTTTACCGACTTACCCCACTCTTCCCTGAGACTGTGGTTTCACTTTTCAGTTGTTTTCTGCAGTTTACAATGTGAACAACCACCCTGGGGAGATTTCTCCACTCAACGCCATTGGTACATATCATTTTGTAATATGTTTTATTCCTAACCATAGTTAATATTCTTACATATCCATTTTTTTTTTCTTGTTGTACAGATATTTCAATTTTTATGCATTACTGTTATTTGTGTGTATTGTCTTTTTAGCCCTGATGATGGCTTACTAGCTAAGCCGAAACGTTGGCATAAATAAAAATATTACTCCAAATTTTGGTGTATATTTTTTTCTTCCTGGCCGAAACCCCGACCATTCTCACATGATATTCGAGACGGCCAACTAACCATCAACCACATTAAGTGATAGACTTTTGCTGATCTTTTTATGATACTGGCTATCAAAACCTAAGGCTAATGTTTGAGGCTCCATAGTGATTATTTTTAAGGGGAGACCATCCCCCTTCCCAAAGGAAATTGGAAGGCTGCTAAAAGTGGTTCAGATTCACATGATTTATTAATTTACTTCTTCTAAAGTAACTAAATCCTAGAGTGTAACATTGACAGACTAAAAATCAAGTCATGAAATGTGAAAATACCACTAAGACTTAAATTAACTTTGTTTTATGTAACTGTGGTAGTGTCAAAAAGAAAGGAGTAAATTGAATAAAATTTTAGATCACAAAGTATTGATTTTAAACAATTAATGAGAGGGAATAGAATAAAAATGTATTCTATTCCCTCATTAATTGTTTAAAATTTATGTGGGATAATAAACCACAACCAAATAAATATTTCTAAAGTATTGACTTCTAAAATTGTTATAATTTTTCATTCAAGAAAATAAAAGGAATTAAGAAAAACTTCATAAATTGAGATACACTGAATATTCAGGAGAAAAGTTGTTTATGCAATCTCTCTCAATATGACGAATGTGGTTTTTAAGTTAGGAATGCACTGGGATGTTATTAGTTAGGAATATATTGGTTATTCACCAAATACATCCTCGACTTGTATCTGTGGGTATCTATTGGGAAAAATATATTTGCTTTATTAAGAAAATAATTTATTTATTGAGATGAAATAATTCAACATGTTTATAATTTAGATTTAACATACTCAGCATGGATTTGTTTTTAACTTCAGATCATAATGCTACCAATTTAAAAAAAAAAAACTTATGACACACTCAAAATAACTATTTTGAAAAACCACACAGAATGTAATGTGATATCAAAAGTATGACTGTAGAAAGATATGTAAGAGAATTTAAAAACATGCAGATAACAACCTACTAAAAAAATTATTGAATAAAAATTAAAACAGTAATTGACCACACCTGCCTATCATGAAGATGAGAGAGGAAAAAAAAACTTGTAAAAGAATTTTTTATTTCCACTTCTCCAACTATCCCCCTCTCCCAAAACAATGACCTCATTTTCCGTTCACTTCCTTATACTCCAAAACTTTTTGAAAATATTAAGAAATCTCTCAGAAAAACTTTCCCTAACCTTAAGCTTTCTTTTTCCACCAACAACAAACTAAAATCTATTTACACCATCCTCAAAGACCCCATCCCCCTTCCTAACAGAACTAATGTCGTCTACAAAATTCCCTGTTCTCACACCTAATTGCCAGGGTTCTTACATTGGACAAACAAAAAACCCTATTTCCCATAGAATCAATAACCATAAAAATGACAAAGAAAAAACTAATAAAAATGCCCTCACTAACATGTTTTTCATGAAGAACACACAAGTCAAATGACTTCGAGAACATAACCATTCTTTCCACTGAACCCTATGAACACAAATGCCTTTCATCTGAAACCGTTCACATTAAAGCTCTCCCTTTGTACCTTCCTTAAACCTTAAGAGGTTCCCCGAACCTCTTACTTCCCCCCCCCCACCTTCCACCACCCACGGTGTCTTTTTTTCAAAAATTATATTATCTACTCAGTCATGGAAATGTGAATTTAGGGACAGGACGTCCTCTCTCGTCTTCATGATAGGCAGGTGTGGTCAATCACTGTTTTAATTTTTTTTTTTTTCAATAATTTTTTTAATAGGTTGTCTGAAAGTTTTAAAATTCTCTTACGTATCTTTCTACATTCATACTTTTGATATCATATAACATTATGGCAATTCTATATTATAATATTGTAAATTATTATTGTATTCTCATGACATTGTATTTCTACAGCCCTGAAGATGAATAACAATGTAAGCCGAAACGTTGGCAGATAATCCTTTATTAAAAAATACATTTTTTTAAATTTGTGTTTTTTGGATCTACCTTGACCGAACCCCAACTAAAATCATCTAATAATTATTAAATAATTCCTTATTAGGAGATTTTTAAAATAATATTATAGAGATACATTTCATGTAACACTAATAGTACTNTTAATAATAATTTTTATAAATGTAATATATTGTTTTAAAATTTTGTATTTAATTATTATGGTTAGTTTACAAACAATGATTAAAAGAAATCTAACAATATGGCAATTTTACATAAAAATGTTTAATTCTCATGCATTTTCCAATAAATTGAAATAAAATAAATTTATAACAAAAAGAGTGATGTACTTACCATAGCATATAAAGGATACCAAAATGTAAATCCAAGCATAACATGGCCTCCAACTGTAATAGAAATAGCAGAGAAAAGCCAAAGCAAATTCCATCCAGTTTTATCAACAAGAATACCCAGCAATGGAGAAAATACAGCAGATAGAGCATACAGAATGCTACTCACATAGTTTGCTTCAGATGAAGACATACCAAATTTCCTCATGAAAAACATCCTAGAAAAAGTATAACATAAATTATTACACTAAACAAAAACTAGAGAAAAGTATCCAATTAAATTTTCATAGATGCACAAAATAAAGTAATCACTTTGTTACTTCTTTTTAAGGTATGTTAACTTATCTTCTTGTTTTGTACACTTTCAGACAAGTACAAAGCAAAGTAAGACTGCCAGTACAACCTTCATATTTAGTCCAGCTGAATGAGTCAGTCCTGAACTTCAATCCTAATGCTGAAGCTTACTGAGGTAAAAAGTTGTTGGTTTAACTCCTCAATCAGAAATGTGCACACTCCCACAGAATATAAGGATAAATTCTATGATCAATATGTAACTTTCCATTTACCTCATGAAAAACATGATGTAAAATTGTATGAGGAGATTTCCACAAGGCACAAAGATTGGAAAAAAAACCAAATTCTATCCTACCACAGAATCCATAGCCTGCATCACACTAGTGGCAACACCGGAATTATCCTAATTATAGGATACCTGAATCTGTAAGCTTTGCTTTTGCAAAAAAAACTTGCATGTTCCTTTACAAGACCACCCATAAGATTGTGTAAAGAAGCCTTGAAAACAGGTTCGAAAATAATAATAATGAGTTAATTGACAAAAGACATAGAGGTGCTATCCATGGTATAAGAATCTGTTGAAGAATCAACAGTTGATCAAACCATGCATTGGTTCACATAAATTTCAGCCTAGGTCTTAAGAGAATCTATTGGGCAACTGCAGGTAACAAGATGAAATTTCTAAAGTTAAAGATCCTGAGGTTCAATCAAAACACCAAATTGGTGAACCTGAAGAACAGGTTCCAACCCCATGATCCAGAAGATTTAAGGAAATAGGTAAAGATGAATATAAATGAAGTAGCACAAGAAGCGATAGGAATCCTTCTATTCATTAAAGAAAAATAAATAATTTAATTAAGAAATTTTTTCAATTTCACCACCGGGACGAGCCAGATAACTTATTAAATTCCCAACAAACTAGCGAGAGCCTAACCCCGGAGAAAGACGAGTAAATCATCTTATGCTCGAAGGAGCTGACATTATCTAGCTATTTATCGACTCTCGTTATTTACTTTTTATTTTCATTTATAAATATGAATTTCGTAGTAGTGTATTATCCGGCTCGTTCTGGTGGTGCAATGGAAGCATACCGGCCCGGAAAGCAGGAGAACCAGGTTCGAGTCCTGGCTGGGACAGATAGATTTTTCATTCTTCAGATTTTTTCATTAATTGTTTAAAATTTACGTGGGATAATACACCACAACTAAATTAATATTTATAAATGAAAATAAAAAGTAAATAACAAAAGTCGATAAATAGCTAGACAATGTCAGCTCCTTCGAGCATAAGACGATGTATTCGTCTTTCTCCTGGGTTAGGCTCTCGCTAGTGTGTTGGGAATTATATAAGTTATTTGGCTCGTCCCGGTTTAAATTTAAAACTTCATAATCAATTTTTTTAAGAAAAAAAAAAGTAAATATAGAACATTTAAATTAGTCAGCACACACTTGGGTCTGCACAAACTCTNAATAAATTATAATATTTTAATTTATAACACTATGATTTTTGTCTTTATAGATTGATTTAGAGTGAGTGAAAAGATAAGGATAGAATGCTACAAATTTGAAAAGATTTTTGAACTTCACAAAATTCTTGAACTTTAAGGTCAATATAGAAAAGGCTACTTGCATCTGATTTTTCTTTTATATATAAAAGTGCCTCAGAAGTAGACTGTTAACAGTTGACATTGAGCAAGACAGTTGCTTATGAGCAAGACAGTTTCTTCTTTACAAAACCCTTATTCAGCTGGTAAATGTCTATCGTTCTGATTCATGAATGATGGCTAAAGAAGATGAATTAGATGTGATCCTTCTACTTGAAAGGTTTTTTATTACATTTTTGGCAGTGTAGAAGTGATACCTTCAAAGAAACCCAAAAACCTATTATTTTCAAAAAAGAACAATTCAAATAGCAATTTTAAAAGATGGAAAACTTGGAAGACCTAATAGAAGCTGATATCCGAAGCTTAGTCTATAAAACAAGCTGTTGGGTCACTGATGATGAAGTGTTTTATGCAAACTTATTATATACATAAAAATTAAGATGAAGTTCCTCTGCATCATTTCAATAGTATTTACTCCTACTTAAAGAATGTGTAGAGACATACTCTTTAGATATATTTTAAACTTACTTTGCTAGGGCGATGAATGGGAAAATGGCAATATAGTAGGTGACACAAATACATGAAGTAAGCCAAAAAGGGAGTGAGAAGTCCTTTATATCTGATAACTGAACAACTTCCTCTTTCTTTTCAACTTCTTTATTTCCACTAAGAGGTGTTGTTTTTTTATCCATATACGCCAAAGCAATGGCACAAATCAAAGAAATCAAACATGTAACAGAAGCTGCAAAATAAAAATAACATTCTAAATGGTTATTTTCACTACCAATGAATCTAGAACTATCGTTCCTTCTATTACACTGAACAACAAAGTTTTTGTTTCGGGGTTGAAATTAGCTGATTTTAATCTATTTCCACGTGTTAAAACCGAAAATGACCATAAAAATTATATATTAGCTCTTGTTTTCAAGATATAGTATCATTCTATTATATATATATATATTGAGTTTTCAACAAATGAAATATTTCATCACCAACAGTTGGTACACATGTTTGTTTACATAACACCCCTCTCATCAGCTGTTCATAAGTAGTAAACATAACCTTTGGGAGTTTGTCAATTGTAGGCACGTGGTTGCTATTGAAATTATCCTTGCTATTGAAATTATCGTGTGAAGTTGATTTTTAAATTAATTTAAGTGCTGATCTGAAATGCCTCGAAAGTGTGTGAATTCTGTCGATAGCTTTTGCTATATATGTGGTGAAATAACATTTAAGGCTCAGAAACGTAAAATGTCACCTATCATTAAGACTGCCTATGAACATTATTTTGGTGTAAAAGTTGGGGACCAAGATAAATCATGGGCTCCTCATATATGTTGTAATTCTTGTTCCGTCATATTGCGAGAGTGGCTGAAAAATAACAAGCGGGCAATGGCTTTTGCAGTACCTATGGTTTGGCGTGAGCCTACCAATCATACAGACGACTGTTATTTCTGCTTAACTCCTCCCATTAAGCAAGGTTTATCTATGAAGAAAAGAGGAACGGTGAAATGCCCTAATCTCCCATCTACTCTTCGGCCTGTACCACACTCAGACAATTTGCCAGTCCCTTCTCCACCCCAAAACTATGAAATTTTAGAGGAAAGTGATGAAGTCTGTTTACAAGAAGCAACCCATCCTTCTACATCCTATGACCCTGATTTTGATGTAAGCGATAGGTCTAGTGATCCGCACAGAATTAGTCAAGCAGAGTTGAGTGACCTTATAAGAGATCTTGGCTTGTCTAAGGAAAAGGCTGAGCTGTTAGGGTCAAGACTACAACAGTGGAATCTTCTAAAACATGATGTGAAAATATCTCAGCACAGACAGCGTCAAAAAGATTTGTTTTATAAAAGACAAGCTAAACGACAGCGATCTTACAATACATCGGATTCACTTAATTGAAATTTGGTGGTACAAACCTCTTTTATTTGTCAAAACACTAAGAATAATGTTTTTTTTTATCAATTTTGTACTTAAAATATTCTAAAAGAAACATAACAATGTTGTTTTTTGTACTTTCACTTTTCACGTATAGTATAACTACTCTTTAAGATTAAGTGCTGTATATCTCAAAAACCAGAGCTAATAAAAATTTTTCAATGTTATTTTCGTTTTTATCACCCCAAAATTAGTAGAAATAGACTAATTTAGTGTAGGAAACATTCAAAAAATATTTTTTTGTTGTGCAGTGTTATCCGTCTTAATTGGTTTCTGCAAACCATCTTCTATTGGCGAGCGCTTTCGGACATTGTCCATCTTCTTGGCCGAATACATGTGTTCACTGTCACTGTCTGTAGTTGAATACAGACAGTGGCAGTGAACACAAGTATTCGGCCAAGAAGATGGACAATGTCCGAAAGCACTTGCCAACCGAAGATGGTTTGCAGAAACCAATGAAGACGGATAATAGAAGGTATAAAAATAACATTTATTACACATAAATTTATTTTATGCTTGCCCAATGTAATTTTTTTACGTATTGAACTATTTTCTAACTTTCTTGTGGCAGCAACCTAGGTTACCTTAGGCAACAACTGTTTGATGAGTTTAATGTCTAAAACCTAATTGCAATCTTTTATTTTACAAACAAAATGGAAAAAAAAAACATGAAATTTCTTGGCAGAGAAGTAAAACATAGAGAAAACAACAAATTTATTCCTGAATTTGGTTTCATTGCTTTAAAAATAAGGAGGCTCGCCCAAAACTCAAATTCATGTTCTTAAATATTTTCTTTAATTTACGTTAAAAAAAAAACCAAAAAAAAAACTACAGAATGTAATATTACAAAATTGCATAATATGCCTATTTTAGTGTTATTATTACATTAAGGAGCTAATGTTTTTAGCTAAAAAAAGCTAAAAAATAAATTTTTTTAAATTTTTATTTCAAGGTCTTTGTTAATTATATATTTATTTTTGAGGAGAGGAATGAATGAGATCCCACACTCCCACAGGAGTCACATGAAGTTTATTAAAAATTGAAATGAAATTATTTTTACTTATTTATTTTTTATAAGTTAGGTAGGATATTTGTTTACTTAGGTTTCACATTGCATTTTTGAGTTATCTGTAACATTTTCTGTGAATAAAATGAATTATTATGAATATCTGCTATAAATTCAATTATAACACATCTAATTTTGAAATTGAGGCCATATAATTATATGAATCACTTTAACTTAGATATTTAGTGCAGTTAACAGGGATTTCTATATCTGGGAGGTTTACTGCTAAGCTATTAGCATGAGCTTATTTAAAATTAGCCTTTAAATTTATTTTAGCTTTTTTCAGCTATGCTAATGCATTAATTTTTATTCTTTATGTCTTCAATAGAAAAAGAAAAATATGTCTTGCTAATAAATAAATTCCTTAATTTTACAATACAAAATTTGTATAAAAAAAAAACAATTAATATATTTTTCTATAGTAATAAGAGCTTTTGGTTTCTCACAGATTTTATTTCAGGGTCAGAGTCCTTTATCAATACTATTTTCCTTTGAGATATCATTCTGCTCTACATTACTTTAAAGTAGCTATGAAGCCAATCCTACATCTAATGTAACAGTTAAAATAATAATTATTAGATTTTAAATGGCATAAATTAAATATGAATTCTATTATTTTCTATAAGAGAACAGAAAGGACTATTGGTAAGAAGTAGGTCAATAAATAAGTTGTAATTTAAACTTATTACTATATACCTGCCTTTTAAAATTTACATTTTGAACAGACTCTTTTTTATATTTATAAGAGTTTGTAAAGTTGACAGTTTGACAAGTTTTCAACAAAAAAATTCTTTACAGATATTTAAAAAATGCACTTTCCATACAAACACATGATTGTACAGAACTGAGAAGGCTAACATACTAATAATGAAAATTAAAACTATTTAGAGATAGGTATATTTAATATTAAACTAGTGTTTTAAATTTTAATACATATATGTAAATTGTAAACATATGTATTTTAAGAGACCAAATTCCCAAACAATTACTTGTTCCTCATAAAATTCAGTGGTAAACTAACTATCTCAAAATAGATATTTTGACTTATAGATGGTCTCTTCATATTGGTGTTTAGTGATTGAGCGATATATAAATAAAAAAAGGGAAGACTTTCAAATTTATATTTTAAACTTGAATTTGGTACATGGCAAAAATATTGAAATAAATAGAACAAAGACTTTATTGATATTACGTTAGAGGACCTAACTTCTGTGTTCAAACATAGTAGTAGCTTTCATTAACTTCATAAGTAATTTTCTCAGTTTTTTAAAATAAACTTATATATTTTATATGTAAGTATAAATGTTATATATTTTTTCTCATTTAAAGTTACTTTACAGTTTAGAAATAGGTCTTACCAATTAACAAAGTGACTCCAAGACAATCTCTTCCTTTGTAATATTGTTTAACAAATTTATACAAATGATCCATAACTAAAAAATTGACTGTTGAACCAACTCTTGCAAAACTCAATTGGAGACCAAATACCATATTCAGCTCCTTTCCTTTGAACCAATGAACAGCATAATAATTTTGGGCAACGGCTAAAGATTCTCCTCCTAATCTGTGAATACAATAAATTAGTCCTTTCAATAATATTAATTAAATATTTTATAACTATTTCATTATAAATGAGTTAGTAAAATCAATTAACCCACTAAAATATTTATTTAACTAAATGTTAAAAATCTATCTCATTACATAATACAATTTTTTTTAAACAACTTTTCACATCAATAAATTTCATATTAATTATTGCTAATTGAGAAATATATTTATTTTCAAAATTAAACTATTTTATAGTTTATAACTTTTCAATAGTTTATCAAATTTTCTTTAATTA
Source organism: Oncopeltus fasciatus (assembly GCA_000696205.2). Lineage (NCBI taxonomy): Eukaryota > Metazoa > Arthropoda > Insecta > Hemiptera > Lygaeidae > Oncopeltus > Oncopeltus fasciatus. The sequence goes on along the minus strand of KZ806922.1, from coordinate 588,636 downwards.
TAAAATAATTCAGTTGTAAGTGATTCTGTTTAGAAATTGGAACAGCATGATAATTTTAAATATTCAATGTGTAATTTTAATTTATAAATATTTTATTTGGTTGTGGTTTTTAATCCCACATAAATTTTAAACAATTAATGAGAGGGAATAGAATAAAAAAATAGTGTAGAGGGAATTAATGAGATATCTAGCTAGTCCTTGTGGTGTAATGGCTTAACACACCGGCCCGGATAACAGGAGATCCAGGTTCGATTCCTGGGTGGGACAGATATACTTTTTTATTCTATTCCCTCTCATTAATTGTTCAATGTGTAATATTTAATCTCTCATTAATTTCCAGTAGGATGTTTGAGGCAGAATAGAGATGATTTACGATCTATGCTAGAGCAGGTTATGACTCAGCAAGGTATGTTACTGAGAGTACCCTGATGAACCTTTGACTTATTTTGATGAATATATTAAGCTCAATAGAAATTTGAGAGAAACCAATTGTTACTAATCCTCAATGAATTGAACAGAGTCCAAATAATTGACTTGCAGTGGGATGTAGAGTCATTGAAAGTGACATCGCTATGAGGATTGTTTATTTCTGTTTCATTGGGAAATGGAAAAACAGATTCATTCATAATTGGCTTATTGGCTCATCAGGATTTGAGTATTTACATATTATCCACATCTAAATATGTACAATTCAAAAAGTTCTATTGCAGGAGTAGATTGCCAAAGTTTGCGATTGATAAAACATCAACAGAAACCTGGATTTGTGTAATATGTCTTAAAATGTTATAATATAAAAAACTTAAAAAAAAATAAAAATATTCCAGCGTGATAACTGGAATGATATTTTGGGCAGTTTGTTAACTGCCACAGATCTCTGATAGAATCATTTGGATAACGTTTACTTTTAATAATAACATTCTTCTCACCGTCTCATCAATACATTTTAAGGTTTATAACTCTTCATATCATTAAACTTCATATAATTAATTGTTAATTTTGAAATATATTTATTTTCAATTTTTTTGTAATATTAAGAGTAGGATAATAATAATTTTAGACAAATCAGTAAAACTGTTTACACACATTCCTAATTTTTTTTATTATTATTCTGTTTTTTAAATTAATTATCAACAGTCCTCAATTTCTTTATTTTATTTTACCAACTAGTACAGAGTAATGTAATTGAAGTAAACAAATTTGAAGACACTAAAGAGGTTTAATTATGAAACATTTGTCTTTTAGCCCTGTCAGCAGATGTCAAATAGGGCTAGTATTCATTATAGAATAATAATTAGAAAAAAAATAAACAAATATCCTCTCCTTACCCAAATATAATTCGTCCAAGTAGCATAAGAGGGAAGCTATCAAATAAAGAGCCAGCTGCAACAACAAGTTGTCCCAGAAAGACAATGAAAGCATATAATGCAGTACCAAATCTTATACCAAACACTCTGTAGAAAATTCAAAATGAAAAAATTATTAAAATAAACATAATTAATTTTCATGAATTATTTTTAGCAGAAAATGCAGTGCAATATACATTTTCTGCACATAACAACAGCTCACAAACTTAAAAAGAATATAGATTTTGTAGCAAAAATAAATATAAGATGGTAAGGGTATATTTAATAAACTTCTAATGCACAAATTTGCTTATCCATTTTAGTGAGCCAAACCTCTTTATATTTAAATCTATCAAATCTAAATGCACCCATATTCTAAACAAATATTGGTGTCAATATGATTAAATCCAGCATTTTCACTAGTTTTCCTAAGTGATCGGCCATTCCCATCCACAGTTTTTTTTCCAGGGGGTCCAGGAAGTATCAAAACAAGGGATTTCACAAGGTCATATAGTCATAATCAATCAAAGGTAGGTTATAGACAAGGGAAGGTTTTCTATTTAAATTATCAATAGTTTCATCATAATCATTACATCTATCTTAGAGTTTAATTTACATTTTTTTAGAAAGAGTGTGGGGAGGGGAAATCGTATTGACAAGAAACTAGAGGAGCTGGGGATAAGAATGTGGGAACTGCAACATGAGTCCCACACTCATCTAATGGTTTGGAAAAAGAGGCTTAAATAACAAGTTTGGTTTCATTATTTTAAAAAATTGTGGACACTAGAGCACATATAGAAAACGTGTGTGTGTATGTATGTGCACAATTCATATATTATAAAACCCCTACATATACTAATATTCTCCTGACTATTATATAAATTATGCTGAGATTTTAAAAATTGTTTCAAGCATTCCCCGAAGCCTCACTTCTTTCAGAGCCCAGCTCCAACCAAACAATCCCCTCCTTGCATTTCTCCAGTGTAAGTCATCTTAGTCACTTCTCAGAGAGTTTGCACAACCGTTGCAAAAGTACTGTAATTACTATAGTTAACAAGTATTAATAATTGTATTTTCAAGTTCCATAATTGAAACCAAGCCAAAAATATATATAAATTATATACACACACACACACACACATATATATACAAAATTTGTAACAAACCATACATTTAACTTCTCCAATGCAGAATCAGTAAGCATTTTTCTGAAGTCCCATAATAGTTAGCTAGCTATGGTGAGTAGATTGCTTTTCTTAAGGGAAATGAGTTAAAAGATACAAGAACTAGACATCAGGATAGTGTTTTTCTTGAAATTCATAGTCTATTAAACTGCCAGAATAAAATCATTGAAATTAGAGGAAACTCATATTAACTTGAAAATTTATTTCATTGGAATAAAATAGATTATTTATTATTTAATAAATTATTAGAGCAATACCACTAATGAGTCTTGGGATGACTACTTAGGATCGTAAAAGAAGGAGCTATCTATAGGTTGCCATTCTATTATAAGTGAAATAATAATAATAATTAAGAAATAAAAGCTTGCACAGTGTGAAATTTAGACTCGTAGCAGCAAGATTAAGAGAACAGAACGGTTCACCTCAGGCTATATTGGGATTATCACACTTATTAGACAAAATATAAATACTGTCATATGTCATTGACAGTTTAATGACAATCTATTTACCTGTCAATAAGAAATCCTCCAACAAAACATAGAATTATGTTAGGCATAGAATAACTTGTATATAAATAACTGTATTGTGTGGTAGTCAAGTCCATATCCTTGATAATCAATTCCTGAAGAGCCGCAGGATTGTCAAAACAAAAATAGGATCCTAAAATGTAAAAAAAAAAAAAAAAATGAATGGAATGAATAAAGAAAATTTATTAAAATTTTGCAGGACTTATAATAAAGTGCATATTACCAAAGCCCAGAAAACACATTAAAGCCAACCCTAAATATCTGTAGCATGTTCCTCCTGGTGAACAAGTATCTCCACCATAAACATTAAACTTGTCAGACACATTGTCATCCTCATTGTTTATCATTTTAATTTTCCCTTGTTAAAAAACTAAGGTCAATTCCTTTAAAAAAAAACAACTTTCAACCCCGAAATTATACAGTCAAAAGCTGAGTCATTAAAATAAAATAAGAATTAACAAACAAAGAGAGGTCCTTTGTTAACAAATCTGCCAGAGTGAAAGTAAACAGAGACACTTATTGATAAGGGCTCGATCCTTTTTGAGTTCATTGGGTCAGTTAGGCATCAGCTGACTAATAAGATCAGCTGATTGTAATAGGTGTATCATATTAATTAAAATCATAATTTTTAACTTCGGTTAACACATAATTAGAAAGAGTTCTTCAGAAAAAGTTACTTTTGGATAAACATTTATATTTTTAGAATTTATATGTCAACTTGCAGGAAAAGGTGAGGGGGTGGGCTAAAAACATTGGGCTAGGTAACGTTCTACTTCTTGAAATTTTTCTCGTATTATTATTCTCCCTAACTCTTAACAAACGGTTATATATGTACAGTCCAGAATGTATAGTTCAGCATGGCTAAATAAAAATAATTTTTAATAATACAAAATTTCCCTCAAGAGAATCGAGCTATAGGCGTTGAAATATAAGACTATACTCTTGAAATTCGTTTTAAATTCTTCGCCGATCCTTTCTAGGAGACGTGGAAATAGGTACGATAAAAATGTATTTATAAGAATTCAAAAATGTGGGTTTGACAGGACTTCAAATAACTAGGGATTCACAAATTCGGAGATAATCAAAAGGAAAAACAATGTGTACACCAATATAATGTACCCTGAACTTGTAGCTGTTTTTTTTTCTCCAGGATTTTTTCGAAGCAAAAATCCTAATCATCATTATCGTAATCCGTCCCCACGTCTACAACTATACAGTGTGGGGTCAGTTGAAAAAAAAAAAAAAAAAAACTCTCTTCAAGGCGCTCTTTCTTCTGTGAGCGTCCTCTTCCTTCACTACTAATTAATATTTTAAATTAAATTAAATTAAATTTAACAATGAAAGAGTGCAAAGTATCTTAAGGTCACAAGGCATTGAGGTAAAATACACTATGCCATATTCTCCGGAACAAAATGGCTGTACAGAAATTGAAAATAGAACGTTGGTTGAAGCTGCTAGAGCCCTCATTCATTCTGGAAAAGAATCATTGCCTAAAGAATTATGGGCTGAAATGATAAATTCAGCTGCTTACATCCTAAATCAAACTGGTGTGTCCTCTATCAGAGAAAAATCACTCTTTGAACTATGGACTGGACAAATACCTTATATTAAACATCTTCGAATAATTGGATCTAAACGTTGGGTGCATGTTCCTAAGATTAAAAGGAAAAAAAGTTGATAAAAAAGCACAGGAGGGAATCCTATTGAGATATGATGGAAACAATGGATATAGAGTTCTGTCCCAGAATAAGCTCATAAAAACCCGTGATGTAATATTTCAAGAGCAAACAGCCGATAGTTTTACTAAGCCCCCTCAAAGTCCTCGACTAAAGAAGATTAATGAAGAACTGGGACTGTGTGTGTGTGTTAGATAGACGGTGAAAGTTTTATGATTAAACAATTAAGGAAGGTGTTGAAGTACATAATATGTTATGCATATTATACATTATTTTAATATAAAACTTTTTGTATTATAAAATTTCTAGGAGGCAACGTAACCTCCTGTATAATTATCTGTGTATGTGAGTTACTAAAGTGTTAGTCATGGCGTACCTAGTTCCTATCCCTGAATTATCCCTTCATAAGGCTTATGTGTATTATTTAAGGCTTTTATTTTTTTTTTTTTGGATCATAGTTCATCATATGTGAACAGATTTTGCCAATGAAAAATTAATTGATGCAACAAATATAAATTTAAAGGCAAATGGCAAATTAAAGATAAGATTAAAGAATATAAAAACTAAATAATTCTGGATATGTATGAGCTATAGCATGAAAACTGTGAGGGAACATAAAAAAATAAACATTTTTTAAAATATTATATGAAAGGACGCATAACTTTTGGGGGAACACGCTTTCTTATTAGTCTTTTAAAGATTAAGGGAAATATACCTAGAATCATCATCTTAAACATTTTATTTCGATTTCTCAAGAAAAAAATCAAAAGGAAATTTTTTCTGGGAAAGCTCAAGATTCGTGAAGTTACCCCCCAGACTCTGACAAAATTGTATTTCTTGAAGAAAATATTCCTATGCCCATACACTTGAGATACATGATGAAAATCTTTTAAATATTGTTCTCTAAGAATATCATTGTAAAGTTTTGAAATAAATATAGAAATATTTTTTAAATGTAAGAAAAAATAATTCTGAATTTATTTCTTAATATCCAAAGCCCCAAAAAATAAGTGTAATGGAAAATTTATAGATATATATATCTACATATGNCTACATATATATTAATATATTTAAATACATATATCTTAAACTAACATAAGTATGTATTAAAATCATTAATGCTCAGGTAGTAGATAAACTGGGCCATGTTTGTTGAAATGCAGGGGAGTCTGGCAGGGCAGTTGGGCCCTGTTTGAAGATGGTCAGCATCAGACTATGGAGAACTTAGTGGGGAGAACTATGGCTACAACAGGGGAACAGTTATTTTTTGTGACGTCACAAAATTAGCAGTCACGAGGAAGGTTTCCTACCTATAGTGGGAAAGATTCTCGAAAACAAATCTGGCTGTCAATGTTTTGTCTTCTTCAATGAAGTTAGTTTGTTTTCGTCGAATGACAGTCATATCTGAGGTAGCATTTGAAAACTTTGAACTGTGTTTACTCTCTTAATAGCCTCTATGTCTTAACTTTAAAACTGGCTTCGTTCTCTTTTGAAGGAATTAAGAAGTGGTGTTACCTATTGCTTTATTTCTTAATATTACAGTTTCAAATACTTTTTTTCATGAGTATTCCGGGCAAAACGAATATTGCATTGATAAGGAAAAAATATTCGAATGTAATGAAGCGACCTACTCCTCAAATCACTTTTAATGAGAACAAAAGACACAGGCCTTTGGACAGTTCTCGTCCACGTGAGGTACCAGTTGAAATTCAAAGGAAATCATTACCGATATACAGAGTAAAGAAAAGGTATACATGTTTTTACTTGAATTAGTTGGGAATATATATTATTTAATATGAAAAATTATGAGGTTGCTCAATATCCTTTTTCTTAAAAAAAAAATTACTATGTCTTAAATGCTCTTTTTAGACTAATTTTTTAAGGTGAGGATTTTTTTTTTTTTTTTTAGATTTTCAATTGCTTGAAGGACAGTTAGAGGTGGCTTAAAAGTGCTATAAATGACAAAATATTATCTTAAGTAAAACATCTATCAAGCCCAATGTCCTTTTTCTTGTGGTTATCTTCCTTTAGTAGTCCCACTTTTAAATTTATACTTCAATTTAACAAATTATTCATTTCCTGGCACCTGAAGTACTTCAGTATAGCATATTGTAGTAATTTAAATAATGTATAGTATATTGGTTCAGTTTAGCAAATAACCGGGAGGTAGACTCCCATGTGAATAGTATATGGTTGGAAGAGCAGATCAGTTGGTATGCAGAAATGACATGATTATTGATATGACAATGAAAATGATAACAGTGTATGTTCACGTAGGCTTCATCGGTCGTCAGATGTATTTACCATTTCATCTTCCGGGTTGGATCGAGTCAAATTGACTCGGTCCAACCCGGAAGATGAAATGGTAAATACACAATTTGACTCGGTCCAACCCGGAAGATGAAATGGTAAATAAAATAAATATTACAATACCTGGGCGAAAAGTTAATTGAACAATTAAAAAATTTGCATTTGAAAATTTATTAGAATTTAAATTAATACAATTTTTTGTGGTATATAACCCCACGTAAATTTTAACAATTTTTAGTGCAAGGGAACAGAATAAAAAATCTAACTGTCCCAGCCAGGATTTGAACCTGGATCACCTGCTATCCGGGCCGGCGCGTTTTCCATTTACGCTAACGTCCTGGCTGGGACACCTTTAAATTTTTATTCTGTTCCCTTGCACTAAAAATTATTAGAATTTAGTATTTTGTCACAGCTATAGGAAAAAAATTGAAGAATAAATTCTAAAAACATTTACTCGCCAGAGGGGCTGTAATGTACATTAGACAGAGGAGTGTTTCAAGATCCATTTTAGGTCCACTATTTTTCTCCATTTACGTAACTTGCGGAATGTTTTCACCAGAAAATAAAATGGTAATAAGCAGATAATATAACAGTAAATATATTTAGTAAAAATGAAAAGTAAATATGGCTTAGAGAAATATATATTTTTTCAAAAGGAGAGTTTTTTTGACCGTAGTTTTTATTATCAGATGATTTTAGCTTGGGTTCGGTCAAGGCAGATAATCATTTAAAAAATACACCTTTTTTTTTAAATTTGTATTTTTTTTTGGATCTACCTTGACCGAACCCCAACTAAAATCATCTAATAGTATTTATTTTTCATTTATGGGTTGTTTATATTATTGTAAATGTACATTAAATAATGCTTTTACTTTTCCAATCCTTCTGTGTGATTGATGTGGTAATCTTCAATCTATCTGTCTAAACTCTACTTATAAGTATCAGAGGGTCTTCTATAGTATTAGGACCGCTAATTCATGTGACAGTTGACTCTAAATATCATCACAATGTACCAAAAAAATAAAAATAATATAGCTATTGAAAATATATTAGCATTAGCTATTTTATCGCAGCTGCTGGAAAAATAGCAAAAGAAATATTTTGAAAAGCCTGAAGGTCATTCGGACTTTAAAGGGCTCCTAAAGTCAGTCTATTGGAGCTGTTTCCACAAGGATCAACTGACTTTAAGAGCTACTTCGGGTTAGTTAGGGAGCTGTTCACCTCCGGGAACTGGCTCCTCAGATATTGGATATCTTAGATGACATTGTAACTCCAGTCTCGAACTTTCTGAAGTTAATAAATTCCTCAATTCTTTTTTGAACTAAGTATGATTAGGTTTTCTTTCCTTCCTTGATGGTGGCATGGTAGCCCAGTGGTTATGTGCCTAAGGTTCGAGACTCAATAACCACAATATACGGTTAGTTTCTTCTTTCTATGCTTCTGTTTGTAATGACCCAGTTATTAATGTTATACCACACAGGGGTACTCCTGCCCTAATTGGGTTCATTATTCATTGAATAGACATAAATCAGGCGGGGAGGAAGATATATAAATATATAGTGAACAAGAACAAGTGGGATAAAGAGATCGCAGCCACGAGTGTTACATTTTATGTATATCGAATTACAAAGTATTATTCTATTAACAGAAATAAAATAAATAAAAAGTAAAAAAAATGTCTTTGCTACATGTTAGTAATATTTAGTTTTAACTTGNGCTTCATCGGTCGTCAGATGTATTTACCATTTCATCTTCCGGGTTGGATCGAGTCAAATTGACTCGGTCCAACCCGGAAGATGAAATGGTAAATACATGATAACAGTGTAGTTTGGCTCTTTTATCCAATATACTTTTAACTAGCATTAAAATTAATTTCCTTTTCTGTGAAACCAATGTGATTGTCATTTAATGAATGAAACTTCATTTTTTCACTATAAAAAGGATTTTTTGTTATCTCAGGACTTGAACATTATGGAACTATTGTCATTAAATTCTAGTGGATATCTGCCTTGGGTTGAGTTTTAAATCAATTTCTGCTTTGAGTAATCACAAAAATCACTGTAAATGAATCTGGGCTTTAAGGCAAAATCTGAAACAGGTCATTTAAAATAATGTGTACTACTAATTGTAATTCGGAGCATAATTTTTGAGAATTTCATTCTGTGTTCATATGATAAGTTTTATCCAAATGTATATTTATTCAATGTAACTCCTCTACTCAAATATTATATTTCCTCTTAATCTCCTGAACAACCCATAACCTGAACCTTTCTTCCATAGAACCCCAGTTCTCCCCTCAACAAACACTCACACAAAAAAAATTATGCAAATCTATACTTCTAATAAAACCATATACTACAGTTAATCAACCACCTTCCTCAGATAACTCCTACTATACAAAAAAAAAAAAAAAAAAAAAAAAAAAAAAAAGACCTTGACTACTGGTGCTCCTTGCCAAAAACCTCAAATGCTGATGAATGTTATGAGCAGAAGGAGGATGGCATTAGGCCAAGATAAAGTACCAGGAGTTATAGGTTGTCCTAATTTTCATGAGGCCATGAATTGGGTGGAATAGCTAATTAACTAACTAGAATGTACCTAACCACTGAAGGAACTGATTGAGCTCAGTTTTTCAAAGAAAACGTTTAGACCACAGCTGGGCACACAAAAATCAAAGCCCTGTTTGGATAGAATTGTCCAATTCTATTTGGATAGAAAAGTCGTGTTTCCAATCAATTTGAGGTGTATTCTTCTGTGTTTTCTTTTTCTTGGGCAATCTGAAATTTTAAATTTTCTTTCCTTCAGCAACTCATGTGTTCTAAAATACTTTTAGCATGTTAGAAAAAAAGAACCATGTACCTATTTCTTTTAGCATAGAATGAATCACTGTGTTTTCAGTTCTGATCAGTAAGACAGATAATAATAGATGTATGAAAAGTGGTAAATAATAAACCAGTGTTCAACAATTTCCTGTCTTTTTGAATGTATACTATTATATCATTGTTTCATTAAATTTATATTTCTATTTATTCTTCTTAAGATTGCTGGATGAATTAGAGAAACATGAAACAGTTGTTGTACTTGGAGAAACAGGATCTGGTAAAACAACTCAAATCCCACAGTATCTTTTGGAAGCCGAACTTAACAAAGGTGGAATGATTGCTATTACACAGGTATGCTTTAATTATGGAGTTCAACTTAATACTTTATGCTTAGTATATTTTTTATAGGTTAATATGAATATAAATTTTTCCTTTGGCATAAAAAACTTTAATGGAAATTGTATCTCCCATATAGATGTATGGATATTAAAAATATTTTGTAATCTATTTAGTTAACAAGGAGGAGCTAGTAGATGTAAAAAGAAATTTGGTAATAAAATATAATACAACTGAGTCCTTTTACTTCTTGCAGATATAATAGAAACTTAAGAGTAAAATACTTTGTCATAATATTAAATGTTTTTCATGTAATAGTATTTTGGCTCAAAATCAAGTATTTAGAGCAAAATTTTGGTGTTAAAATATAGTATATAATGCTATATGAATATATAATCACAATCATATTATTATTAACCAGCTGAAAATATATTCAGATTGTCTTTACTTCACTGATGCCTTGCACTAATTTTCCTTTTGCATTAATAAATGTTTTTAGTTGGCTTTAAAAAAAATAACCTATTGTAGTTGGTCTAAAAAATCTAAAACCTAATCTCCTCTCAAAATTTAATATTTTATTGTTAGATGTTTTTTATTCGGGTTCGGTCAAGGTAGATAAAATATAAATTTAAAAAAAAATGTGTATTTTTTAAATTACCTGCCAATGTTTCGGCTTACATTGTAAGCCATCATCAAGGCTATCATGAAGGTGAGAGGGTACGTCCTGTCACTAAGATCCCATTTTCATGACCTTCATGATAGCCCTGAAGATGGCAAACTGTCCATTTTAATAATTTATGTTTCAAGTGGCATAGAATCCAAAAATCAAATTTAAAAAAATCTTTCTGCTTTACTCCACTCTCCATACACGATTTTTTTTCAAAAACGGTTGATTTTAATGGAATTTAAGATTTCAGTCCTATTTACTCTGACTGTATGTTAATTTCATATGAGTATGATCTTTACGTGTTAATTAAATTTTAAAAGTTTAAAATTTTATTAATACTCAAATTGGAGTTAACCCCTACAAAAATTCTCTTTTAAATTAAAAAGCTTTTAATTAATTAATTTTTTTTATAGTTCTTTGTTTCTCCAATTGTTATTTTGTAATGATATGTGTTGGAAAGGGCAGGAGTTTTAGGGGGAAATTTATAATCCTCATGTTCAGAGTATAGCTAACCTACTACAATAAATGGTTGGTGGTTTATTGGTCCTCGAGTATTATGCTGGAGAAATAAGTCAGGATTTCGGCCAGGATCAGAAAAATAAAATACTCCAAAATTGTTGGGTTCTTATTTTATTATTGCTGACGTTTCGAGTTAACTTGTAAGTATGTTATTGTATGTGATTTATGGATTATTTTTTCTTAGCTTAAAATTCTGATTAATTTATTTTAATTCTTCATTTGCTGCACCTCTGCTGATTAGCATCAAGGTGGTTTTGTAAAACATTGGAAGAGGTTTTGGAATCCGGATGAAAAGAGAGGATTGCTGAACAGGATGAAAAGGATGGGTCTGGGCACACTAGCCTGTGGAACGCCCACTTTCATAGAAAAGTGATGGTTATCAAGCTTTTAACCATTAGTTTCTACCCTTCTTTCCATGCTGTCATGATACTGAGTTCATTTTTTCCTAACAGCCTAAGTTGGGTGAGAAACAGGTCATAGATAGAGGCCATGATTTTTTAATCTCTGGGATCTGATGGCAGAAAGATCCTCGGATGAGATTAACAAGAGTGCTGAGTTATTTCAGAAAGTCACTTGAACACTATACCCATAGTGGATTTGTAAAACATCTGTTGAAAATAAAAGGAAATAAAAAAAAATCAATTGTGGAGTCAATTAAATTAAATTGAGGAGTATTCCTCTGAAAATTGGTAATTAAACCTCAAAAGAACTAACACTTGAGCGAGATTATTGTGGATTTGTGTTGAGTGAATGTACAAAATTTCTAACCTAATTTGCCAATGAATGTATGAAAAAAAAAAAGAAATGCTTGAAATGATATTAACCTGAAAGAAAGTTTTTCTGGGAAATTTTGGCCGAAGCCCCTAGAAGGGAGGCTGGTTGAATTGAGGGATCTAGAGATTTACTTTGTCTAACCAAGGCAACTTTTGGAGGAATGTCTGTCAGAGCAAGTAATTAATATAGGGTTAACATGTGATATCCAAAGCTAGAAGCTTTCTGTCCTCTAAAAATAGTTTTGTTAATCAAAATAGAAAAAGTCAATAAAAATATCAATAACATGGTCATTAACTATGTTTTTAATTGCCTTTATAAAATTATTATTTGTTAAAATTGTCATATATCATTTAACTCATATAATTAATTACTGGCTATTTTATTAGTACTATTATAATTTTGTGTATCTCATAATTTGATTTAATTAAATTTAATTTTTAATTTGAAGGTATTTAATTACCATTGATTTCCAGGTTTTTATATAAAATCATATTCTTTTATTATATAAATATCATTAATATTAAAAAAATTTAATGTTAGTCAGTTCATAAGCAAACATTTTAGTACCATACCTTCTATTATCCGTCTTCATTGGTTTCTGCAAACCATCTTCTGTTGGCGAGCGCTTTCGGACATTGTCCATCTTCGCGACCGAATACATATGTTCACTGTTACTGTCTGTATTCAACTCGGACAATGTCTGAAAGCGCTCACCAACAGAAGATGGTTTGCAGAAACCAATGAAGACAGATAATAGAAGGTATGATAGTTCTATATTCATTGGTTGTGACAATAACCCTTTAGATTATTTATCAAACTTTTAGTGTTTATTATGGGTACCAAAACCGTTTTTATTTTACCAATAAGTGTTTGTTTTTAAAATATTGTAATTATTCTTGTTTAATCTCTTTTGTTATTTTGGTTATATACTGTAACAAATGGAAATGGATTTCAATTCTAGATTTTTTGTTTTAGCCTCGGAGAGTAGCAGCTGTAACAGTAGCCAATAGAGTAGCTGCTGAAATGAAAATTCCTCTTGGTGAAATAGTTGGCTTTTCTGTCAGATTTGAGGAAGCAGTTTCACCCAAAACTAAAATTAAATACATGACGGATGGAATGCTTTTGCGTGAAGCTATTTCAGGTATTCATTGTGCTAAGAAGGATTTATTTATTTATAAAACTAAAACATCAAATTTTATATATACCATCAATTTTACCAATTTGGCTGATTTATTTTGCATTTTTTTTTATTCGTAAGGTTTCAAGAGCTATTTGCAAGAAATCACTATTAATAAAAGATTTAAAATCCTTGAAAATTGAACTTTTTCAGCGATTCTATTGTTCATTAACAGAAGCAATTTTATGAGTTTAATTCAAAAGACTTGTTTTGAATATATGCCTATCCTAAAGTAGTTTTGACAGCATTTCAGTCAATTTTCAGCATTCTGCTCTGAATTAATGGTAGTGTTTGACAAAATTTAATCTTTTTTTAATATTGTGGATAGTCAATTTATGAAATTAGGGAGAAAAATTTGACAAGAACTTAGGCAAGAATGAATCATTCTGATCAGAACCAGTGCTCATTGATTTTATTTTTCAATCTTTTGTATCTATGTAGCTTAGTTAGAAAAAGTTGCATGTTGGCTAGGTTTTTGTAAAACTTGAATCATCGAAAAAATTTTTACTATTCAACATTGAGGCAGCAAGCTACTATAATCAAACTTAAAATATATTTTCTGTCGCTCTCCCCCCCTGTGACTGGACCGAATATGATATGATAATCTTCAGACTAAAAAATGGAACCCAAGGTAATGGAGATAACGAATTACCACTTTGAGCTGGTATGTGTGGTGCTGCGCATTCGTTTCCTTGGAATTGGATTATCTTTTTATAGGTGTGTGGGCCGTCAGGGATTATTTTGGTACCTTGCTGCCTGTTGATACACGAATATCTGCCAGGCCCCACTCGCTCGTTCAACTGGGAGCACATCAGTCTGAAGTCGTTCAGATTTCTAACAAATATTTGCGGTGGTCAAATTATTTTGCAGGGGGGAGGCACTGGTGAAGTACTCAAACCGGGACGTGGAGCGACAGGCTCTCGCTAGTGTGGTGGGATTTAATAAGTTATCTAGCTCGTGGTGTAATGGAAACATTCCGGCCCGGCAAGCAGGAGATCAAGGTTCGAGTTCTGGCTGGGACAGATAGATTTTTTTTATTCTATTCCCTCCCATTAACCCATTGCATAGGTTTGGCTTTCATTTCTTGGTAAACCTCATGTTCATAAAATTTTCATAAAATAATTAAATTTGTTATATTAATCATATTTATATACGATATTGTTGCTTTTTATTATAAATTCATCCTATTATATGGATATAAGTTTTTTTTTTGTAGTGTAGTAGATATTTTAATTATAAATTTATGTTTACCAGGTATGCAAGTTTAAAATGTTTATTTCTTAAAATATATACACAGTAATTTAAAAAAAAGTATAATATATTTTATTCAAAGTACTGGCCCTCGCTTTCTACACATTTTGTCCATCTCTCGGGCAATATATGGATACCATTCCAAAAGAATGCTTCATCTTTATTTGAAATCCATTCATCGAGCCATTTTCGTACGTTTTCAAAATTGTTGAAGTGTTGCTCCGCCAATGAGTGTCCCATCGATGAGAAGAGGTGATAATCAGAAGGCGCCAGGTCAGGTGAATACGGTGGGTGGGGTAGGAGTTCCCAACCAAGCGAAGAAATCGTTTCCTTAGTCAATCTGGCTGAATGTGCAGGAGCGTTATCATGCTGAAGAATGACTTTGGCGTGCCTGTGAGCCCATTCTGGGCGTTTTTCGATCAATGCGTGACTCAAATTGATCATTTGTTGTCGGTAGCGCTCGGTATTGACTGTTTCGCCGGGCTTGAGAAGCTCGTAGTCGATTTAGTCGATTTTCTCGTTTTTGATCAGTAACATCAAAATCACCACGTTTGAAACGTTGAAACCAACGTTCACATGTCTTGACGGTTGGAGCAAGATCGCCATAAGTCTCAACAAAAATTCGATGACATTCAGATGCCTTTTTCTTTTGATTAAATAAGAAAATCATGACATGCCGCAAATGCTCTTTATTTGGCTTAAAATTAGACATTTTTAACACCAAAGAAAGGTATGATACGTCCACGTAAACGACTTAAAAACAACTGACTTTTGTAAACAAATGACTAACAAACAAAATAGCGTTTAGAGATAAGCAAATCCTTCAATAGGCTAAGAGCGCATTCTATTGGAATTAAAACGACATTTTAAACTTGCATACCTGGTACTTTGGATCACTGTAGTTTCCTTCTTGGGTATGAAATTATTAACAATTTCATTATTTCATGTTAATATTGCTTCCCAGAGTGGCAATATATGTTTTATTTTTTATTTGTGGTGTTCTTGCTAATGGTACAATAGCTACAGTGAGTTTAATGAAGTGTTTGGTAGTCTAAGGTCACATAAAAACAATTATGCTGATGAATTGTAATTATTTTCTTATTTTTACTTGGATGCATATTATTTATCCATAAAATATTTATTTTATAAATAAAAGATTTCAATAATGTATTTATTTTCTAAGTATCATGAAAACTTCAAAATTTTGAATGTTATTTATATTTAAAAGATCATAAGCATTGCAATAACATGTTTAAACATTTTTTGGTGCTATTTTATGATTAAATGCTGCATTACTGTATTTTTTAAATTATTTCCAGATGAGCTATTACAAACATATAATGTTATCATATTGGATGAGGCTCATGAAAGAACTATTCACAGTGATGTCCTATTTGGTATAGTAAAGCGAGCACAATTGAAAAGAAAATCTTGTGGTGGTTCCCCTCTCAAGGTTTGTTACTTCAACGTGTAATGTAGGAGTACGTTATGAGCAAGTTATTTTTAAAATTAACTTCTTAATGTAGTTAAATTGCTGAAAAGTTTATGAAAATTTTCAGTTACTCATTTATAGACTTTGTAATATATTTGGACTAATATTTAAATTCGAACACTCAGTATTTGATGGTTTTACCGCTTGATTGTTTAGATAGATATATTGACAGTCTTCTTTAGTTGGCTTATTTTTTTCTTGTTATCTGGGAAAACCAATAAGTTCTAATAGCTAGTGATAGGCAGAAGATAAAAAAAATATTAACAAAAATGCTTGAATCATATTTGTAGCTCAAATACCTGTTCCACATGTTTGGATGCATTTGTATTAAAACATACTTTTATTGACATGAACCTTCTGTAAGCTAGGATCATGAAGACTTAACATGACCATGCTAGCTGAAACATTTTTTTAAAAGTTAAAGCCATCATACAACATTATTTTCTTAATCTTTGTCCTCTTTATCCAGTTTAGATTGATTTTGTAATAGTTGTAATACATTCTGCAAAGTCCAACAATGGAAAAAATTTGTAATATATTCAGAACATAAATCCCATTTATGTTTCTCAGATACTAAAGATCTTATACTCAGTTGAAATTTTTTAGCTGTTGTTTACAAATGATACCTGTTTTAAAAAATATGGCTCTCCAAGAAAGTTTTGGCAAGCGTCCAAATCTGTTATGCTTATGTTTATGAGTTTAGATACATGTTTATGTTTATCTATCATACTGTATCTAAACTCATCAAAAGGATGCATCGTGCTGTCATTCATAAACCCAGCACATAAATTATACATAAGTCATCACAGTAATTGTTTGTACTTTAAGTGATACTCTTGAGATTATTGAGCTTTTACATGAATCCAATAGGTATTTCAAGTGTTCTCTATACTCATTGCTCAATGTTAAGAGCCTAAACAGATTAGTGTGAATAAATAAGTATTATAAGATTGAGTAAATAAATAAGATTCTAATATATTGCAATGGTAATATATTTAATATTTGCTAGAATTAGTTGAAAAACCAAGAGCAACTATGAAAGAACACCGCTCCAGTTGCTCCTCCTTATCTTGAAAATATTTGTGCTATGTGATGCTATTATCTATTATTATGCTTTATGGTAATAAAATAATAACTTTTAGTTTAATTTTTACTCTTGGTTTTTCTTAGATTATAATTATGTCTGCTACTATGGATGTTGACCATTTCTGCAAATATTTCAATGATGCACCTGCTATTTATCTTGAAGGTCGTCAGTATCCTGTTGAAGTTTTCCATGCAGTTGAACCTCAAGATGATTACAGCCATTCCTGTCTTGTTACAATTTTTCAAATCAATAAGATTGCACCTCCTGAGTAAGTAAATAAATTATCCAATATAATATTAAAGTTTTTAAATAAGATTGACATTTTAGTAGTTTCTGAACTAAAAAATAATTTTTTCTTAAGGATAGAACTTAATACTTCCACATATTAATTTATATGAACATATTTTCTCATATATAGTGTAGTTTATATTTGTCTTATTNATTTTAAGTATAAATATAAATTTTATCTTGCATAGCATCCTTTGAAGAATATATGAATTCAGGAGTCTCAATCTTAAGCTCATGAAAGATGCCTACTAAAATTAAATTGGATTGGCAAAATTTGAACTGTTATCATGTAACCTTGTTAGTCAATTAAAGTTTTGATAATATAGCATACCTCTAAGTGTCCATAAAATTGTTTATAAAAAAAAGTCTTTTAAATGTCTTCAGGGTATCCTGAAATATTAAAATGTTGAATTTTATGTTTATTTTTCTTAGTATGGATGCTGATTTTTAATTTAATTTTTTTTTTTTATCATAATTCATCATCATCATTTGATCCAAATTTTTCATTTTGGTTTAATCTATGAGTCTCTTATCTCAATTTTATCATCTTATGCAGATCTACAAAAGTGTTAGAGAGCAAGAGCGAGAGCGAGAGCGTGCGCGCAAGAGAGAGAGAGAGAGAGAGAGAGAGAGAGAGAGATTTTGGTGGCTGGGATGGTTGAGCTTGCTTCCCTCTTTTCATAACACAGAAATTAAATCTATCTTCAATTAGATTGAACAATAGTATTTTGTTTATATTAATTTACAAAAACAATTTATAGAACATTTTAGGTGTTATATATAGTTCTCCAATATTTCTGTTTCTTCACAAAAGAAGTATTATTAGGTAGATATTTAGGAGTGTAGCCAGGAAAGTTTTTTTTATTATGTATGGTACTATATTAAGTCATACTTTGATTTACACTTGACTACCCTCTTAAAATAAGCCACTTTATTTGAAATTCAAGATTTTCTTAAACTGCTTTCCTTTTTTTGTTTTGTGAAGTGAGTCTGTGCTGGAACTTTTCCATAAGATATTTTTGCCATTGTCAGATATTAAGGTACATTTATTTTTATTTAAAAAAAAACAAAATAAATTTAAACATTCTTCAATTTCAACCAAGAATATAACACAGGCATATTCCTTTTTGGCATAATTACCCATCAATTTTTAATTTACAAAAGACAGAAAAGTTGTAATTATTTATAGTACAAGCAAATATTTATAGTAATATCATATTAAATTTCATAAAAGAAGTTTTGTTGTGTATATTATTTGAAAAAAATTGTAATTAATTTTAATTATTTAAACAATTAATGAGAGGGAAGAAAATAAAAAAATCTATCTGTCCTCGCCAGGAATCGAACCTTTTTCTTGTAAGTTAGGCTCTCGCTAGTGTAGAGGGAATTTAATGAGATATCTAGCTAGTTCTTGTGGTGTAACGGCTTAGCACACCGGCCGGATAGCAGGAGATCCAGGTTCGATTCCTGGTGAGGACAGATAGATTTTTTTATTCTGTTCCCTCTCATTAATTGTTTAAAAATTTACGTGGGATAAAAACCACAACCAAATAAAATATTTTTAATTATTTAAGTTCATTCATGAAATTGTATAAATGTATAAAAAAGTTTAAATTTTAATAAAAAATATTCGGAATCTTTCTTTTATTAAAAAGGTTTAGTGATGAATTATTCTATTCTTATTATTTTCATTATTTACTGAAATAATTCAGCTTTCTGCAATTTAAAAAAAAATACACTTATTAAATAAATAGATCAAGAATATATAGTTAGATAGAAATAATATATGTATTAAATGCATTATTAATTTAACAGACAAATAAATAAATAAAGTACATAAGAATAAGTATGTGTGTGTGTGTATTTGTATATAGACTTGTAAAAAAAATTTCTTTACAATACTAGAAATTATAGTGGAGCCTTAGTTTTTTACATTTTCTTCATTTTTTTCGCCCCTCAATAGATATAAAATTTTTGATAACTGCACAAACAATTACGTGTGCCTAGTATTGTATGAGATTTGTATTGCCTTCGAGGCTATCATTAAAGTAAGACCACACAACTGATGGAACAACTGAGCTTCTAAAAACAGTTAATTTTAGTACCTTAAATCCTAAGCTCGGCTCATATCTTTATTTATGCCATTAGATCATGGTGGAATAATACATCAGGATCTTTTTATTCTCTCTTGCTCTACTTCTGCCAACTTAACTGGTCCCAAATTAACATTTCTAACATTTTCTAATTCCCTAAATTTTCAATTGATTTTATTAATGTTAGGGTAAGATTTTAAGAATCAAAATAGGAAATTGTCCCATGTTAGCTCATTTGCTAATATCCATAATTTCTGAGGGCAATCTACTGCTGGATTTATATGCAGTAAAAATAAGTAATTTTAAAAGAATTTTACATGAATGTAGAATGAAATTAATATCTTGGTAAATAAAAAAATCAAATTTCTCTAAAATATATTGCTGTGAGTACATGTACATGTGAGTGTAACCTTTTGATATCAGAAAGTTAGAAAGGGGGCTAGCTTAGCCTAGGGGATCCATTTGTGACTCTTAAGTTTGATGCTGCTCAGAGTACCCCTTGGGCAATCTTTTATCAATAAATATAAAAGCTTGCTCAGAGCTATGGCTCTTTGGAGTAAGGTGGCCACAAGTGGTTACATAGAAGGTAAAATAAATAAATAATAATTTAATAAACTAAATACATTAAGTAAATATTATTTTTTTGTGGTATTTAATCCCATGTAAATATTAACAATTTTTAGTGCAAGGGAACAGAATAAAAAGTCTAACTGTCCCAGACAGGACACGAACCTGGATCTCCTGCTTTCCAGGCTGGTGCGTTTCCATTTACGTTACCAGGACAAGTCTGATAAATTATTAAATTCCCCCCACTAGTCCTGGCTGGGACAGTTAGATTTTTTATTCTGTTCCCTTGCCCTAAAAATTGTAAAGTACATTTAGGGATTTTTTATGTGGTAAGAAAAAGCTGTAGGTATTAGAGTTGAATAGGCTTCATCATGTTTCATCTATTCTTCAGGTCACTTCTACCTTTAAGCAATTAAAGAAAAAATATCCAGTCTTATTGACTTCCTAATTAATTTGACGTGACAAATTAGGATATGTTGCATATATTTAATTCATTTGTACCACACAGAACTAATATCTAAGTGGCCAAGGAAACAAAATGTCTAAGCACGGATTTTATTTTGTTTTAAAAAAAGATTTCATATTAGGTACTATATTTCCCATTATAATTAATTAAAAATACTAAATATAACTTTTTTTTTAGCCATGACATTTTAGTATTTCTGACTGGTCAAGAAGAAATAGAAAATATGGCTGCAAAAATACGTGCTCTTGTAAAAGTAAGTTGTTTTTAGTGAATGGATATTTCTTTTCTAAATAAATATAATTTTTTTATTTATTTCTTCCTAAGTGATTTCATTTAAAACAGTAACTATATACTTTATTATACAGAAATGAGAAAGAATCTTGGAAGTATTTGAGTTGTGTTTCTCACTCTTTCTATTTACTTCCTTAACAAAATTATGTAATAATCTAATAGGTATTTTTAAAAAAATAATTGCTTTACTTTGCCCTTATTTTGATTGTTTAATCATTAGTGTTTTCTAATTGTTCTATCTGAAATTGCATTTTGTACAATCTTTATTTTTTGAATTTACCTAATTTTCTTCTACAGAAGTATGATTTCTAATAAAAAAAAACAAACAAACAAAAAAAAAAAAATCTGAATGTGGCATTTTTATTAGAGATTTTTTGGAAATTTTATATTTCTAAAAAACAGCTTTTTAATTTTTGCTGGTTGTTGGAGGTATACAGGTTGTGGCTATTAAATAACGAGACTGATGCGTACAGTTAGTACGTAGCCAAGTACGTCGCAGAGAAACTGAAGCCTCACGTCAGTAACACTGAACACCACATTAGGAACTCCAAACACTTCGTCAGCATTCTTCAAGACATCAGAATCGAAGCACATGACATCCTCGTTAGCTTCAACGGGAAGTCCCTCTTCACCAAGGTCCCCGTTGAAGAAACTCTGAACCTGATGAAGAACCTCCTCACGGAAGAAGAATTTAGTCTGGCCAAGTTAAGTCTCCAATTGACCTACTTCCTCTACAACGGCAAGTACTACTCACAGCTTGAAGGAGCAGCCATGGGATCACCACTAAGTCCACTCGCAGCCAACCAGTACCTGGAAGACTTTAAACGGAGAGCTCTCAACTCGATACGTCAACAATACGTTTGTCATCTGGAGAGACGGCCGAGACTCGCTAGAAGGGTTCCTACAACACTTGAACAACGTGCACGAGAACATCCAATTCACCATGGAACTGGAAGAAGAAAGAAGACTACCGTTCATGGACATCCTTGTAAAAAAGAAGGATCACCTCTTGAGCTACTCAGTCAACAGGAAACTCACCCACATCGACAGATACCTGCATGCCACTTCACACCACCACCCGGCTCAGAAGGAAGGAGTCATCAACACTCTTCTCAACAGACCGGAGATACTCTCAGAACCAGCACAACTGCCGAAAGAAAGAAGACACTTGAAGACTGCCTTCATGAAGAATGGCTACGACTGCAACACTGTAGACAAGGTCCAGAGGAAGAGAAATGAGTCAAAGGGACAACAGAGAAGATCGCCCGAATACTCAAGAACCACAAGATAAGAACAACATTCAGCACGGACAGGAAAATAACTGATATCCTTCCGAAACCTAAGGATAAGCTTGGACTTCGGACTCCACGAATATACAAGATTCCCTGCTCCTGCGGAACTTCTTACATCGGCAAAACCGGAAGGACGATCGACACTCGCCTCAAAGAACACATCACAGACATCAAACATGGACACACGAAGAGGTCAGCTCTAGCAGAACACTTTGCTAACACCAGCCACCACATCAAATTCGAAGACGATTCAGTACTGGCCCGGGAAAGCAACTACTATCGACGGACCATCAGAGAAGCCATTGAAATAATGAAGAATCTGAAGAATATCAACAGGGAAGACGTATATAGACTCAGCAAGAACTGGAAACTAGCGCTAGTCGACTAGAGGATCCAGTCAATCAGTGACCAGCTATATGATTACTCCGGAGACCAGCCGCCGAAAGACAGGATCAACCAATGGGAAGGCAGGCTTCGCCCAAGGACTGGACCACGCCGGGTATAAGTACCCTTGGATTTGAAGACAGCTCTCATTCTCCATTCAGCCCTGAAGAAGCCATCACAGGATGTGCGAAAGCTTGGCAAATATCGACAACTTGACACGGTCCAACCCGGTAGAAAAAACTGTACATACATTATTTTTGTCTGCTTCTTTTCATGAAAAAAATAGAAGTTGATCTAACGGACAGTTGGACAGGTTGATTTAGTAGGAGGGCTGATAGTTTTTACAGATTTTACTGAAAGTTTTTAACCTCCTCCTAAATCAACCTGTCCAACTTTCTCCTAGTTCCTTGGGCTTAAATTTTAATTTAATGATATATAAGCCACAATTAGTTTTCTTTTATTAATGGAATTTGGCATGTTGCTTTTAAGTAAAAAAAGAAAGGATGAATTCATTATTGAGCAATATTAAGCCATATGGGCTCCTATAGAGAGGGGGTTTCCATGATTTAGAGAGTTTATATATAAATATTATTTATTTTGTGGTCTTTAATCCCACGTAAATTTAGATAATTTTTAGTGCAAGGGAACAGAATAAAAAATCTAACTGTCCCAGCCAGGACTCGAACCTGGATCCCCTGCTATCCGGGCCGGTGCATTT
>KZ806922.1:528957-550202 GCA_000696205.2 Oncopeltus fasciatus | reverse complement strand
ATTTTTTTCTTGTCAATAAGCTGTTTGTTTGCATGTTTTTTTCAAATTGGTTCTTTTTCAAATTGTTTTTCATAAACTTTTAAATTTTCTTACATAGCTTTCTACATTCATACTCTTGATATCACATTATATTATTGCAATTCTCTATTATACTAATTTCAATTATTATTGTATTCTCATGACATTGTATTTCTACAGCCCTGAAGATGGCTTACAATTTAGCCGAAACGGCAGATAATCCTTTATTAAAAAAATTCATTTTTTAATTTTGTGTTTTTTGGATCTACCTTGACCGAACCCAAACTAAAATCATCTTAGAATAATATCTATGGTCAACAAACTCTCCTTTTGAATAAGAGAATACTTATCTGTTTGAGGAAGAAGGCTGAAGCGATGGCAGCTGGTTGCTGCTATATATAGAAAATATATACTTGATTACTATATATTTCTGCTGGGAGTGTTTTATTTTCTATATATACTTTATAGTAGTAGTAATAGATCATAATCAATAGATTATATAGATATATTACTTTATATATCTATATTAATCTATCTATGTATACCCAATATATGCAAGTATATTATTTATATACTTAATATACAGTAGAGATCTTTGTTCTTTCTTTTTTCCCTTCCTGACACTGGCCAGATCATTCTAAAAAGTTCATTTTTTTAGACAACAGTGTAAAAGTGTTAAACACAATTTAATTTTAAGTTTAGATAATTTTAGAGGTAAAGAAGTATAAATTTAATTTTTATATAAAAGGAAAGAAACATTTTGTTAGAAATTTTATAATTATTTTATATCAAGATACAGACATACATTTTAAACTTTAAATCCATTTAATTTTCAGCACCTTTTTTTCTAATTATTTTTTTATTTGTAATTAACCATTTTCCTGAATATTTATTATATATGTATCTCATAAATTTATCGTAATCTTGTGAAAAACTTGGATTCCATCTTTTTTTCAGTCCATTATCTTTCTGGTTTTATGTGATCAACCATACACACATAGTACTATAAAACTATTTCCATTATAATATTGGTAGAAATTCAGATTTAACAAATATATAACTTTATCATATTGTTGATTTATTTAAACTACTAATTATTATTAGCTGGATACAGGGGTAATTATAATACACTCTCTCACTTTCTCTCTCTCCTCTTTTCTCATTATATTGTTTGTACTGAAGTATTTATTTCATTACAATACCAAGAAAAAAAAAAAAAAGGGTAGAGGAAATGATTGAATATAATTTTATTTTCTTATAAATAATTTTTACCTGAACTGTTACATCTATCAACCTGCTATATGTTCCATTTTGTCTAAAGCATCGAGCTTTGCTTATTTGTTTTTTAGTTTTTTTCATATTTCAAATAAATGTCCTACAAATTGTTGATATTGGTTAATGGAGCATATGTTGGTATATATAACTTACTTAGCATATGTGATTAAAATATTAATTAGGAAAGTTAAACTTAACAGCCTCAGAATTTTTCCTTCTTGACAAAGTTGTTGAAATTTACATTTTATTTGTTGAAAATGAAATAAATTTTTTGTTTTTATAGATTTTGTCATGTCTCCAACATTTATATCTTGAGTAAATTATTTCGAATCATATTGTTGAAACATTGAATAATGTATATTGAAATAAATTATCAAATTAGTTAGAAAATATTGTATAATAATTTTTATGCCTTAAGTGATTTAATGCTTTAAATAACTGATTTTACAGGGAAGAAATATTAAGTATATTGGCCATTTTATCAGGAGAATCAATATTTGTGAACAACATAGTCAAAAGAGAAGAAGCAGCCGCTGCTCGAGATAATTTTTCTTCATCTGCTGGTGACCATGTAACTCTGCTCAACATATTCCGAGCATACAACTCTACTCCTACTAAACATGTTAGTACAAATCACAAATAAATATAGTGCTTGATACTTCATTCATATTCATCTAAATATATGTGTATAAATATATTTTAATTTAACAGATTAAAAAAATTTACTTTAAATTGAATTTCCTTGGTTTCTCACTTAGCACTTTTTTGAGGTGGCCGACAGAAGGCTTCTCTCATATCAGGTCCCTCACAAACTTTCTCCTCAGCAATCAGCTAAGAGGTTAGAAATTTGTATTTACCATTTCATCTTCCGGGTTGGACCGAGTCAAATTGTTCTTATTTGCCGAGCTTTCGCACATCATGTGATGGCTTCTTCAGGGCTGAAAAGAGAATGAGAGTTGTAGAGAGATTTTTAAAAAATCCAGATGGTATATATTTACCATGTTTTATACACCAGGTGGTGTATAATCCCGGCGCGGTCTTGTCCTTGGGCGAAGTCTGCCTTCCCATTGGTTAGAAATTTGTGAAAATTTATAGAAAAACCCTTATGGTATGAGATTTTACTAGAAAAGTGTCACCCTTGATGAAAAGGGATTTAACTGGCAAAATCTGAATATGCATAAGCAATTTTGCAGTTTTTTGGGGGAATATTTTTCCCTGATAGATACTCTATGAATTCTGAACTCTACTGCGAACTACTGGAAATATATAAAGTATTGTTTACTTTAGCCCTGATAGTAGCTTAAATTTTTACCTTGAATATAAGCATTAAAAAATTAAATTTTGTTTCTTTAAAAATCTGGAATCTTTGAACAGATAAATTATTGAAAAATGTAGCATACTGATATATTTTCAATTTGACTGAATTGTAAAGTAAAAATTGGTTTTCTTTGCTTCTAAATTAATGTTAAACTAATAAAAATAAAGGAAGCGCTCACCATTTGAATGCAGAAGACAGCCGAAGATGACAGATTCCTTTAAGTATGTTAAAGTATATCATTATCAATAAGAATTTTTTAAAAAAATTTATTATTATTAATCATTGGAAGTGTATTCTTGTTATGAGTGCGCTTATCTGTTAGAAATCTTAAAGAAAAAATATTCAACATAGGTGTGCTAATTTGGTTTACTAGGTTCTTTTTATCAGGGCTTAGATTATTTTAATATGAATAATTATAGGAAATAAAAATACAACTTTTAACATTGGGAACTATCAACTGGTATCTTGATCATCAGTTTGATCTGGTTTTACACCTTGTAATAATCCAGTCTCAAATTAAACCTGGAATCTAGAATTATTTAATCTGAAATCTAAGAAAATTAATTACTTTAATGAATAACCAGAGTATATTTTAAGGAATCTTTTTCTTTAACTCAGCTTTTACCCATTTCTTTTACAGAATTGGTGTTATGAAAATTTCTTCAATGTTCGGAATCTGAAATATGCTATGAAGGTTCGAAAACAGTTAGCAGATATTTGTAGAAAGTGTGACATACCAATGTCAACCTGTGGCCAAGATGTTGATGCAGTCAGGAAATGTCTTATAAGTGGTTTCTTTATGAATCTCGCAGAACTCCAAAAAGACAGGACTTATATCACTGTAAGTGGAAATGATTCCATGCACATAAATTCAGGTTTCCTTTATTTGTTATTATTTATATTAGTTTTTATATGCTTTCTTAATTTGTACAAGTTAAGAAAGCATATACAATGTGATTATTATTTTCACTTAGAATAAATTTTAATATAATTAATAATTTTTGGTTTCATGAGTAATACAACAAAAAAAAAAGTTTTTAAAATAATTCATGATTGTAAGAATTTCATGAACTGAATAGTTCCAGTATAGAATAACTTAGCAATATTATATTTTTTATATTACATAATATAGTAATATAAAATTTTATATTTAGGAATTACATTTTTAAATTTTGTATAAGATTGCTCAGTAGTGCTGGTCATCTGTACAGGAATTGTCATTCAATAAGATTATTTTTTTCAAACTATATAAATTCAAAGAGAATGATTGGGACAAGTGATAATAAAATGGAAGTGGAATTGGATTCAATCCTTTAGCCCCTTTAAAATTTAATTCAACAATAGTTTGTGCCTCTTTAGCAATAAAAATTTTCTAGCTAAAACATTTGTTACAAAATTTCATCTGAGGAATCACCTTTAAATTTAGGAATACTCTATTTCATTTAAGATATTTTAAAGTAAATGTTTCAATCATCATTTGAATTATACTTCTTCTAATACTACAAATCATCATCATTTGTAGTATTAGTAGGAATAATTACTTACATTATATACATATAATACATATTTATATAAAGTTATTTCCTTACTAATTTCAAAGTATGGGTTATTGACTTGTGAGTAACTATGCTGGAATGAATCTTGGTATGATTTTTGGCAAATAATTGAGCTAAAAATAATATCACAAATTAGTTTCAAAAGATAGATTTGGTGCCTTAAGAATAAATTTCAAAGCTGGGGTCTAAGTTTGAACTTTTGGACTCCAACTTTGATTGAATTATATATATATATATGATTGAATTCTTTCACCTTGGTGATGTTTTTATCTAGGTAGCCTAAAAATATATTTCAATTACAATATTTTATTTACTATATAAAAATCATCTTCAGTTTACATTATAGGCAGTTATAAACTTTAAAGATCTTAATTGGAAATGAAGTATATTATTCAAAAAGAACTTCACTTCTTTTGTTCCACATATTGGCATGTATATATATAAACATACAGAGTAATGTATATAAGATATATTATGTATATGTATATATTTATAACATACATAAATTCCTACTTTTATTTTTTAGGTTGGGTCAAGGCAACATGTCCATATTCATCCGACTTCTGTGTTGGCCGGATCATATCCCCAGCTGGTCCTTTTTACTGAACTAGTTGACACTGGAAAGTGTTATATGCGTTATCTCACACCTATAGATCCTCTTTGGGTAGAAGAAAACTCTCCAAAATGCATAACCTTTAAGAGTCTTTCGCAAGTTGACTGATTTCCTCTATTTATACTTTAATAATTGAGGAACTAAAATTTGTAAAACACTTTCAGTAAAATGCTCTATAAGGAATTAAAAGAAAAACATATTTTTCTTTTATTTCTTTAAACTTTTCAGTTTATTGTTTCTAGATAATTATGACTAGACTCTGAAACTTGGGTATAAATTTTAAAATGGGTATATGCCATTTACTTGGATATATGCCCACAGGTCATTTTAAAATAAAAACATGGTTGGTTGCCTGTCGAGTATTATGCTGGAGAAATTAGTCAGGGTTAAGGCCAGGATCAGAAAAATAAAATACTTCAAAATTGTTGGATAATTATTTTATTATTGTCGATTATTCAATTTAACTTATAAGTCATCAGGGCCATTGGATGTCTGGAGAGATCTCCGAGGGAGGTTTATGGTCACATCTCAGAGTGCAGTTTAGTTCTGCACTCTGAGATGTGACCATAAACCTTCCTTGAAGATCTCTCCAGAAATCTCTAATGCCCTGATGATGACTTATAAGTTAAGTTGAAATGTCGACAATAATAAAATAATTGATAATAATAATTACCCAACAATTTTGGAGTATTTTATTTTTCTGATCCTGGCCGAAAACCTGACTTATTTCTCTAGCTTAAAATAAAAACAGTCAAATTTCCTTAGTAATGTCAAATTCTTTGTTAGACCTTTATACTCATTTTGATTGTTCAACATTTGTTTAAACAGTAAGAGATTCGTTAAAAGGCCTGGAAACATACCAATTTTTTATTGTAAAGCATTTTTGTAAATAAGTGTTAAGGAAGGAATATATCAGACAGAAATATAGAAGACAAATTTATACTGATATTAGATTTTAAATGAATGTTTTGATCATAATTTCTGGAGAAATTATTTAAAAATAAATAAATAAAAGAAACAAACTTGGAAATCTCTATGTGATGCCATGTATATTGTAATCTTTATTTTGTTAATTATTATTTATGTTTCATTTTATATTTGTTTACTTGTGAAGATAATAATGTTATGTATCTTGAAATACTGTGTAATTTCTTTTTTTTTTAATTGAAAGTTTTATCTGAGAATTAGCAACTGTTTCCAAGGTACATTACCATTATAAAGAGGTTATATTAAATCTATATTCCCTATTCTACATGCATTACAAAACATATTCTATAAATTATATGGCATCAAGTTTGACTCATTAGATTTTTTTTTATATCAGTGAAATCATTAAATAATAATACCAGTTTCTATTGGTTGTGTATAAACTATGTAACAATTTTTGACCGAGTAGAAATATATTGTTGACATTATGGGCTTAAGACTCTTGACTAGCTTGTCTTGAGAAATTTGTTTGCTCAAAGTCATGGGTTTATTTAGGATAGAATTTTTACTTATAGTACCCACTCTAAGTTTTTAAACCTATGTGTTTATTTTTCTCATTAGGATAATAAAAGGACAATACTTATTCCTGTATTTACCGTTTCTTCTTCCGGGTTGGACCGTGTCAAGTTGTTGATATTTGCCGAGCTTTCGCACATCATGTGATGTGACCAGATATAAACAGGTATAAGTACCAGGTACTAGGTATAAGTACCAGGTATATGAAAATGAGAGCTGTTTCTCTATTCAGCCCTGAAGAAGCCATCACATGATGTGCGAAAGCTCGGCAAATATCAACAACTTGACACGGTCCAACCCGGAAGAAGAAATGGTAAATACATCTGACGAACGTCGAAGCCTACGTGAACAATACTTATTCCTGTATCCTTAGACTGTTCATAGGTATTATTAGAAATTTTATTTGTAGTTTAGAAATGAAATGTTTCTGGCAAAAAATAGCATAGCTAAATGCTAACAAAGATTTTATTTTTATGCTATATTTGGGAGAACCGATCGGATTTTTCCAGCTGAGGCAGCACCCTATGATTTAAATTTATTTATTATCTAAAATAACATTTGGGATTCTAAAAGTTTTTCACTGTTTTTATTCCAAGTTATTATTCTACAGCTCTTTTTTTTTTTNNTACTCTTACATGTGAGTACTATATAAAGGCAGTTGAATATATCATATGAATTTTATTTTGACCAATGAGAAGCATTGTGAAAAATATATCTATTATTAAATAGTTTTGGTCTAAGATAATTAACACATTTTTTTAAATTGTTAAATTTAAAAATATGCATTTATGGATAATATTAATTTCTAACTTATTTTATTTCATCATAAAAAATATATTAAAAAAATGAATGCTTATTGCAAACTAATCTTACATTTCCTTATTTAAACTTGTTATGAATGATGATATTCTACCTTATACCAAATAGATTTTTTCTGCCTTTATAAATTTTGTGTCTAACTGCCTTATATTTAATTTGCTATGTGCATTTACCCACCTAATATAATTATATTGATATTGAACTTCAATTGGTGTAATGATTATTATACTAGTTTGAAAATATAACGTTAGGGCACTTATATTTCTTGAATTTACTATGATAGTTTTTCTTTTATACATTATCTTTTTTGCTGATTTTATTCTTTACCAACTTTTATCCTTTATCACATGTTTTCGCTTTACCTGTATTTTCATGCATTTATGTAATGTAAAATTATAAAGAAAAAAACATGTTAAAGAAAATATTTAAAAATTTTACACGGGGGGTGGAGGGGGATTGACCAGTTCTCTTTTTTTATTTAAATATTTTGTACTTTAATCTTATTTTCTATGTACTTTTTGCTTAATTAATGGTTAAAATTTAGCAAAGAAGAGTGGGGACTTAAAAAAAAGCAAATTAAAAAATCATTCAAATCTTTGTCGCTATTATTGTTATAAGGAATATTTACAGGACTTAATAGATGTAAAATGTAATTTTCTAACAATTATTTTCTGTAAAATATCTATAAAAACCGTTGACAAAAAACCTTTTTGGAAAAATAATTAGGATTAACTATTTTCTGGCTAGCCAACAGTTAGTCCTTAGCATCCTTATATTTTCTTTTCATTTGTTTGTTAGTTTGTTTTTTGTTAGAACTAATTATTTATCGTATTTCTCTCCATTTATAATAAAATTAACAGAACTGAGAAACATACTTACTTTGTCCGGATCCTGCTTAATGGACTTACTTTGCATGGGAAATGACTAATAATTTTTTCAATAAAGGATACAAACATATATTTTTACAAATATATACCTATGCATTTGTCATATTATTCAAGAAAATAGTCATTTATAAATTACAATATTAATTTGTAAATAATTTAAGGCTTTTTTACTTGTTATATGTTATAAACTATTTTATAAAACATGTACTAAGTTCTAAATGTAAAGAAGAATTGCTTTAGAAATGGATCGATCTTAATATTATGTTTTTATATTTACTTGATCACCGAAGATGATTTCTAGAGCTAAAATGTGTAGCAAGATGTACAATAAATGTTTTTATGTGTAGCCTCAAATGTTCTTATGACTCTTCATATTATGAAACTATTATGAATTATGAAACTTCAATCTAAAAAAACATGCTTACAAATTAAAGAGCTATTATTCTTATCTAAAATATTTTTATTTTAAGAATTATAATCTCATATTAACACCACTCAAAGTTTAGATTATCATTTACACTAACTATTCTAGACAATCAAAGAGTAAAATTTATGAAAACAGTCAATTTTATTTCTCCACTTTGAGGAACTTATATACAGTTTTTGTAAATAATTATAATTACTATAAATTAATATAATACATATGTTACAGAATATTTTTTTAAGGCTAGTATTACTTAGATTCATATTATAAACTTAATTTTGTTACTTTTTATCTGTCTGACAGAAAATTTTTTTACTCGCGAATTTTACACCTTTCAATTTAAAAAAAGTTTTCACATTAAAATACACACATTTTTACTCATTATGAAAGAAATATTTTTGATTTTTATTCACCCTTAATCAGCAAGACATTCAATAGCACAGTCTCAAATTAATTTCTTTACTGATATTTATTCTGAATGCAGTAGTTATAATTTTCAATTGTTAGATCGAATGTTTGCAATTATTAATTCATTTCAATATTTTTTAATAAATTTCAGAAATCCGTTTATCTAATTTATACTTATATTGAATATTTGATTTATTGTTATTTTGTAAATATCTTTTAGTAAAAGAAAAGTAACTTGTATTTAATATAGATATGAAAAATCAAAAGCATCAAGCAATTTATGTGGTTAATGGCTAATTACTATCATTGTTTTGGTTTTTTCTTTCTCTTGCCTGAATATTATTTTAAATCAGTAAAGGATTTTAAATTAATTTTACCAAATGGTTCTATTTGTATTAATTTATAAGAATTAGCTTAATAGTAATTCCACAGCCTTAAACTCTCATATTGAGTTGGTCTTAATCCAGTCAAGGTAAGAAGAAACTCTGGTGTAAACCCCTGGATAGCCAGGTTCTGCACACCGATATCCAAATGAAATTATTCCGATTTGGTAGTATATTCCACTTTGCGGTAACATTAATGGGCCTCCAGAATCTCCCTGAAACAATTTTTTTTTTCTTTTCAAACTTTGAAGACAATTTTTATTGATTAATACATACATATACACACACACACACACACACACACACACACACACACACACACACACACACACACACACACACACACACACACACACACACACACACATATACNATGAAGGAAGATTGTATATCTTACATGTTTTTATGCATACACACACATTACCTAACTAAAGCATTAGAGATCAAAATAAAATAATTAAATTATAATATATAGATGAAATTAATTTTTGTGTGATCAATTTTCCCTCTGGGATCACACAAGCTTACACTTGAGCATTAGTGTCTACAGCATAATTTACATTATTGTTCATCAAGTGATCACATATGAAAAAACAAAAACAGTCAGCTACAATTTTCTACAATTGAACTAGCTGTTAAGTCTGTTCTATATATCATCTGCCTAGTGCATAGGTACCTTGATATGTGTCATTTCTCTAAACTGAAGGAAAATTAGAAATGATACACAGCTTAAGAGTACTAAGCAGCATGTTATACATGCTTGGAGATTGACCAAATGTTCCTTAAGAGCATATTTGTAATATATAAAAAGCAACTTCAACTTTAACTTCTGACTACACATTAAACTAGTTTTTGATCTTAAAGAATGATTTTAAAATAAATTTGCTAGTACCACTTCTATAAGAGCATAATGTATCCAACTGAAAGCTAGTTTTATAATAATTATCTTCTTAGTAATCTTTCTGTCCACTTCTTTAAATACATTTTATGTTTTTCAGAATCTTTAACTAGTAGGATATTTGCCAGTAATTATTCACGAACAGTGAACTTGGGACCTAATGCAAAACATGTTCGAGATAATCATTAGACTAACCCATTAAAAAAAACAAAAAAAAAAAAACAACTTTTCTATCATAATTTCATTTCTTTGTAAATACTGTTAGTTTCTTAAGAAATATATGCATATGTGTGGGTTTGTGCATCCTCTTGTAAATTAATTTTAAGAAAGTAATGTATTTAAATATATTAATTCAATTGAATACTGGGATAGAATATTTTTATAAAATTTAATTGAAAGGTTAATTCAAGAAAGATGAATAGTAAGAACAGTATAAGATAACACAAGGTAGCTGTCCCATATCAATGAAAATGCTAACATAGACTTACTGTATTACATTTTATGCCATAGAAGTCTTGAACTTCAGTTAGAAACATTGACACAATTTAAGGGTAATTCTGCAGATGAAAGTTTTTCTTTCCTCAAGTACAAATTTAAACTAATAATCTCTGGATAAGTTAAAATAGTCTAGTATAAATTTAACGATTTATGTAAATTGTTTTGTTTGCTGAAGAAAACAAATTGTAAATATATTTCTTGTAAAATTTTGTGATTTTGTTATGATAAATGTATTAATTTGATAAATATTGTATGTATTTACTTTTATACTTGTTAGACTTTATATCAAAAGTTTGTATCATACATGTCCTTAAAATAATTACTATAGTGTAACATTGTGTAAATAGCTCTTTGTAGTATTGTAAAATGCAAAATATATATTAGGATATGGTAAATAGTTGCAGAACTTTAAAAGCATTTTAAAAACATCAGTTTATTAAATCCTGTTCTTGTATTTGCTAACCACATACTTTTTTCTGTCGATAAAAAAAAAGTAAATAAATAAAATGAAATTAGAAGAATATGATTATTTAATTTAGTTGTGGTATTTTATCCCACGAAAATTTCAAACAATTATTGAGAGGGAATAGAAAATAAAAAACTATCTGTCCCAGCCAGGAATCGAACCTGGATCTCCTGCTGTCCGGGCCGGTGTACTTTCCAGTTGTCCTGGTAGTATAACTGGAAAGTACACCGGCCCGGACAGCAGGAGATCCAGGTTCGATTCCTGGCTGGGACAGATAGTTTTTTATTTTCTATTCCCTCTCAATAATTGTTAGAAGAATATGGAGTTTTTTTTATTTATTTAAAATTTATTATGAGATGTATTTTTTCTATAATTTTTTTTTTCTTTGAGGCATCTATGCAGAAGGCAGTTATATTAAAAACAACTGAGAATCAGTTTATATCAATTAAACTATCATCAGTTTTTACAAACTTTATGAATAAATTATAATGGTCATATTTTTAAGCATTGTTAATCACATGTCAAGAATATTGTTTCAAAGTATATGACAATAGGTTACCTAGTCAATAAGGGGAATTAATTCAACAATGGCAATGGTCCCCCCACATATTCTCTCTATGTATGTGTGTGTGTGTCTTCATTATATTCTTATATTTTCTTTAATGTCACAAACCCTTTACCTAATTATAATCTCTTAGTTTCCTTCTTGTCTTCTCTTACTACAAAATCACTACTGACACATGCTCTCAAGAAGAAAAAAAAATTGGAAAATAACAAATGGTAAAAATGATTAAAAAAAAAAAAAGAAAGGTCCAAAACTGCTCTTTCGAGTAATTCATTTTCTTTGGTGAAACTTATTACTATTTCAAATAGTTTTTTAAAAGAAAATATGCATATGTTTGAATTTTGCCAGCAGACATTTTAACTGTATTTACTGGTGCATTGAATAATGATCTAAACTAAACATTACTGCAGAATTTTGTTTTCAATAAAAATATAAAATTCTTTAATAAGGAACAGAGAGAAGAACACACATAGTAGTCACTGAAATTGAATAATAATAACTTTTTTATTTAATTTAAAATAATAGTTTGACTTTTAGCTATTATAGTTAATTATACATAGCTTAGAATTACTTCATTACAAAGAACAACAAATATTATTTTATTGATGAAAAAAAACTATATGAAGAGAGGTTAATTAGGAATTTGATCTTGGGAACTGAAGAATTAAAACTGATTTGTAAACAAAAAAAGTTTTTTATTTTCATCAATTAATGAGAGGAAATAGAATAAAAAAATCTATCTGTCCCAGCCAGGACTCGAACCTGGATCTCTTGCTATCCGTGCCGGTAAGCTAAATCATTACACCACCGGGACGAGCTAGATATCTTATTAAATTCCCACCACAATAGTGAGAGCCTAACCCATGAGAAAGACAAATACATCGTCTTAAACTTGAAGCATCTGACATTGTCAAGCTATTTGTCGACTCTTGTCATTTACTTTAATTTTTCTTTATAAATATTAATTTGGTTGTGGATTATTAGCCCACGTAAATTTTAAACAATTAATGAGAGGGTTTTTTATTTTCATTTACGTTTTGGCCAAAATCTCAGGGTGAATGGGGTGATAAGGGGGGGGGGGGAGAAAGAGACTACTGCTCTACAGTAACTAAATCATGAAGAAAATGTATAAGTTAAAAAGCAAAATTGGGCAATTAGAAGTGGGAGATTACCTGAAATGTTTAAAGTGAAAAC
This sequence comes from Oncopeltus fasciatus, assembly GCA_000696205.2. Taxonomy (NCBI): domain Eukaryota; kingdom Metazoa; phylum Arthropoda; class Insecta; order Hemiptera; family Lygaeidae; genus Oncopeltus; species Oncopeltus fasciatus. The sequence goes on along the minus strand of KZ806922.1, from coordinate 537,377 downwards.
AAAAAGCCATGAAACTTAAAACACATATGTTTATTTAAAAAAAAAAAAATTTATTAGTTACACAGTGCCATTGAACAATTAGAAGGGGGGGGGGTTACTAGTATGAATTTTAATTTTATAGCCTTCAAGCTGCAGTTAGTTGTTTTTATTAATGAAGTTTGGCATATCACTCTAAATGGAAGTGAGTTTGTTATTCAGCAAAATTTGATGAGTGCTATGGATTGTCTGAAATCACGAAGTAATATTTGTTTATTGATTGATATAAGTACAGGGGATTACTTAAGATGATATGTCGAGTTACAAATCGACTGAGAAGAGAAAGAAAGACCAAATTTGTAATATTGATATATTCATTTTAGTTTGAATTGCATTGCAAGTTTTTTACTAAAACGTTTATGAAGGAAGATATTTATGATGGCTGAGTACTTCCCTTCACTCTTCCTTTTCGGCCAGATTTAGTGGTCTTTCTTTCAAGCTCATTGGTCTCTTCATCTTATAAGATATAATTCATCTTCATTAACTCCCATTAATGTCCATCTTAATGAAACATGGGAAAGGTGTTTAGTTTACACAGCTCTTGGTTAATAGACTTTTTTTTTTTGTCATATGCTAACTACTTCAAGGTAATTGATGAATATTGAGTAGCAATAAAAGGTAAGCTGGGGCCTTTTGTAGATTACTCCTACAAGTTATTAGATATGATCATTTATTTTGATCCCTTACCTAAAAGACATATTTTTTTTTATAAATTTTTAACTTGTCTTTATGAAACTATACACGTATTTGAATTGTATTTGTTTACGATGAGAAATTTTATTTCAAATTTTTCAAGATGTAGGTATTCTGAATATACACCCTGACTTTGAAATATGGCCATGAAGTAAAGCTGATTTTTAATGAAGGACGTATATATGTATATATATATTAATGAGTATCATTTTTGTTGACCATGAGTTATGGTCAGAAAAAATATCTGAATTTTCTAAAAATCAGTCTGAGAACAATCTCAATAGCTACTTTCTTTAAAAAATTGTAAATAGAACAAGTGTTACAACTGGTTATACTTTATCTGTTGTTCATGAATTGAGATAAACTTAAATTAAAAAAGTATTAGAGTAATCTTTTTATACTTACTCTACAGGAATCTTTTCCTCCTTTTTGTTCACCTGCACACAATTGTTCCTCTCTAATTGTTGCACCATGCCTAGCATAAACATTTTTGCAGCTCTCATTATCAACAATAGGCACTTGAACTTGGAGTAAAACATTAGAGGAAGGCCCATCTGCATTAATTAAATAAATTAGAGAAGAAAAAATTACACAAGAGGGAGAAGATAATATTATGATTACAGACAAAATAAATTTATAATTAAAGTACTGATGTTATCAAAAATGTCCTGTTATTTTAAACAAACAAATGAGCATTTAAGTCTACACCTAATGGCTGCTGTGAGTCTAAAGAAAGATTTCTCTACTATATTTCGTGGTTTTACGTAGGACATGCACTGGCTATCTACACCCCTATCTAGATAGATAGATATGCTTTTTTGTTTAGGCGATAAACATCTAGGTTATTACGCCCACCCCCTATCTAGTTCACCTGCTTTTAGTCCTGGAAGTAGTGATAGTAGCTTGAGGGTCTTGATATGAAAATATCCCTTTACCAGTTCTGTTTTTTCATACATTGGCTCTTTTTGTTTAACTAAAATATTGGTTGTATTTTGACAAGGGTTATTTCTGTACAAACCATGATTAATTCAAGTACTTCTTTATTCCTCTTAGATTCACCATGTTTCTTATAAATTAAATATAAAGTAAAAATACTGAACTTGGCAAAAACTAGTTTTGTTTTTGTTCTAAAAGAATTTACTTTTCCAATAACTCTACTATAAGTACTTAAATATAATGTTTTAATGTGCTAAAAACCTGATTACACAGGTAATCAATAAGTAAACAAGGGGATCAGTAAGGGTCTTCCTTATTTCCATTTCAGATAACATGAGCTTAATCAGTAAAATTCCTTTTCAATTGAGATGTATAGCTGATTTAAATGCAGCAAAAGGTTGGAACTGGCACAGCCAACCAACCTCTAACTATATTTGCAACCTTATACAGTTCCGCTAACTTGAGCCTGAAAAATAGTTATTTCTTCAGATTTTTTAAACAAAGTTTTATTAACTGATATTTTGGATCTCATTTATTTTGTAATTATTCTGCCTTCTCTGATGTAATGTTTGGTATTTTATTTATAAAACATACTTGATAATTTTTGCCATTTTTATTTAATAGCCAAACTTCAGAGTACCCTCTCTATAAACATCTAAATGTACTGGTAACCCGGAAATATTTCGGAATGAGTATTATTTTATTTCAATGATGTATGTCAAATTTTATCCTGTTTAAATAACAATTAAAATCCAGAATGTGTTTTTTTTTGCCACTTAAGTATTAGGTATACTCCAACTACTAATTGTAACTCTGATTTTGCTAAACAATACAGCTAAGCACTTTCAGGATCTCTCTCTTGCACATCATCTTGGAATATTCATGAGCTCCGATGATGTGATCACATACCCTGAAAGTGCTCAGCTATATAATTAAAATAATTTAGTGTGAATATGGACTTTTCAAATTGATAGAGCCCTTTTTTTTATGATCAATACGGGTTGGTAAGTGACAGTGAAGTATTACAGTCCATTATTAATCTTCCTTAAAATTATTTTCTAAGTTATCGAACATTTGTTTTTGGGAAGATTTTTCTTCTCTTCCCTTTCCTTGGCTCTTCATCTATTTAATGATTATATGTATGTAGTGTTCCAGACGGCAATACTTCTTTGCTTCCAAATAGAGGTTGTATGGGGAGAGGGAGTAGTAAGAGTGGATTACTTTTTTTCCCCTTTTTAAGGGGATCCTCCCTTCCTAAAAGAGGTTGCACCTTTTTTTATAACTAGTCAGTTTATAAAAGTCTGAGATGACTTCTTTGATTGGTGTTTAACTTCTTTGTTTATTTGAATGGTCTTCCCATGAGTGAAGTTTTTTTGGGCAAATTGATGTACATGTGAGGGGCTCCCAGAATGTCCTGGACTCTTAATTCTAAAATAGCCAAGAAAGGCATTTATTATTAGTGATTATGGGAAAATCAGGTCAGTGGTTTACAAATCCCAGTTGGTACCTCTACAGTCTGTAATAGAGCTGCATCTTAAGGCTTAAGATGCAGTTTTACCCTACAGGGGTCAGGCAAACCATAGGAAAGGTTGCTCTGTTACAACACGAGACTCAGAAATAATACTAGATCAGTTTACTAAAAAGTTATGCAAGCTTCAGATTTACTGTATAATTATTTTTTTTAGTATTTATAATTTTATATGTGATGTTGAATTTTTTATTATTAAAGTACTACAGAAGAGGGGGGCCTACAACAGTGAAATTAAAATTTTTGTTACACAAGCAGAGATAAAACAAGAAATGTTTGCAGAAGTGTGAAGGTTGAGCCAAGTACTGCTTATAATTAGAATACAAATTTCATTAATAAAGAACACTCTTACCAGATGAAATCTATGTCTCAATTGAAACTTTTTCTGGCCAAAAAATTTGATAATTTCCAGTTTTTAAGTGCTTACATTAATATAATATTATTCAGGTTTAGTCTTACTCAAATTTGTTTCACCCCATCCAACAACAAAAGGATACTTCCTTTCCAAGTTGCTGGACCTAAGAGCAGGAATTGTTGGAAGGCAGATTGGCTTGATTTTATCTGAAATAAATAGATGGAAATATTTGTAGTGAAAATGTCTCTTTACATAGCTTGCTTTGTTTTAAATTAATTTTTTATATTAATATTTTAAAAAATTACCTGTGAATGTGACATCTCTGTCAAGCTTGATTAAAGCAATATCATTAGTCTGGGACCTATAGCCATTGTGCACTATAGTTCGTTCCACCCCATAATCAACTGGTGTTGCACCTTCTGTTTCGTTTACTAAATCATGTTCTCCAAGCCTCACCACTGTCCTAAAATTGTTTAAATTTGATTTAGAAAGAACAAGTAATATGACAATTTTGAACTATACACTGAATATATTTGGAATATAGCAAATAAAGCAATTTTAATTGATCAATCAGTGTGATCCAAATAAAAAGTAAGACCAATACTACGATAGTGATGATTATCCACTCACTGAGAGGAATGGGCTCTCTGTTGCAATAGAAAACTGCTTTATTGCTCTTATTAATTTTTTAAAGTGATATTTCTTGAAAAATTAAGAATAAAATTTAATTATTCTGCTATCCATTAAAAGGGAAATAACAATCTGGAACAAGAGTGAGAATATCATTCTCATTCATATAACTCTTTCTCTTGTGCTAGACATAATTTGTGACATGATTTAGCACAGCCTAGTGATTTCTTTTTTCAGCATGACAAATAAAAACCGATTTTGATTAAATTGAATGCTATAAATTATTCCACTATGTTTATTTTATTAATTTTTTAAAAATCTTGGTAATAAGTATTTTTTAATATTATTCATCATAAAAATTAAAGAAAATTAATATGTGTGCCTTTTTTCTTCATGAAATATTTATTAACATTTATAACAATAGAGGAAGCAACAAATTTTTGTGGAAGCCACATTTTTCTTAGATCTCAACCAATAACTAGGTATATTAATGCAGGTAGAAAAACAAAGCATAATATTGAGTTATGATTATAAAATTTTGCCACAGGGAAGAAAATATTTTTGCCTCTGATAGAGCAAACACAATATTCAAATTTTACATTTCAGGTTAAGCTCCATTCAAAAGGGATCTTTTTAAAAACTATTAAAAAACTTTTAGAAAAAAATATGAGTAGTTATAAACATTATTCTATATGATAAATATATTATGATCACTAAAATTTAATAAAAATAAAAGTTAATTCTGGTACCTCTCAGCCTTGCCAATCATTNAAAGAATAAAGCTATTTTTATACAGTTTCTAATTTAATCTAACCTATATTAACAAAAATAATATTTAAAAATAAAAATCCAAAATTTACAAAGAAAATCAGGTAAACGAATTACTACTATTAAATTTATTACTGGTTATGACTAACATGTAAATTCAGTTTTTAATAAATAAAAAACAAAATTATACAATGTTATAAATTACCTATAATTAATTAAAGTTTTATTGATTTGTATAATTATCATAACTATTATTTAATAGCTTAGTAATAATTAAAATTATTATTTAATACTTTAGTAATAATTATTTATTCATTTGAAAATAAATGATAACTTATGAAAAGATAGTCTTTCTCTGTATGGAATCATAGACTTTCTTCATTTAACCTGAGGTGGAGGTGATCCTCTATGAAATAATTAAATTAAAATTAAAATCTAGTTCGACATAATTATTTTTATAATTCGAGGCCTTTCGAAGTCACATCATCTTCAGAACCTGCTTTGTTTCAGCTTGGACTTCTTCCACCCAAGCTGAGACAAAGAATTTCCTGAAGATGATGTAACATCGAAAGATCTCGAATAATAAAAATAATTATGTAGAGCTAGACTTTTGAACTAGCTGCTATTAAGTCTGTCCTATATATCATCTGCCTAGTGCGCAGGTACCTTGAGATGTGTCATTTCTCTGAACTGAAGGAAAATCTTAGAGTACTAAGCAGCATGTTATACATGCTTAGAGATTTACCAAATGTTCCTTAAGAACATATTTGTAATACATCAAAAGCGACAAAGGATTATATGTTTAATTATGATCTTAAACTCTTCAACTTTAACTTCTGTTTACACATTAAACTAGTTGTTGACCTAAAAGAATGATTTTAAAATAAATTTGATGGTACCACTTCAATGAGAGCATAATGTATCCAACTGAAAGCTAGTTTTATAATAATTATCTTCTTAGTAATCTTTCTGTCCACTTCTTTAAAGGCATTTTATGTTTTTTAGAATCTCTAACTAGTAAGTTATTTGCCACTAGTTGTTCAATTATTCACAAACAGTGAAGTTGGAACCTAATGCAAAACATGTTCAAGATAATCATTAGACTAACCCATTTTTCAAAAACTCTTCTATCATAATTTAATTGCTTTGTAAATACTGTTAGTTTCTTATAAAATATATGCATATGTGAGGGTTTGTGCATCCTCTTGTAAATTAATTTTAATAAAGTAAGAAAGTAATGTATTTAAATATATTGATTCAATTGAATATTGGGATAGAATATTTGTATAAAATTTAATTGAAAGGTTAATTCAAGAAAGATGAATAGTAAGAACAGTAAAAGATAACACAAGGTAGCTGTCCCATATCAATGAAAATGCTAACATAGACTTACTGTAAAACATCTTTTTCCATAGAAGTCCTGAACTTCAGTTAGAAACATTGGCACAATTAAGGGTATTTCTACAGATAAAAGTTTTTCTTCTACCCTCAAATGCAAATTTAAACTAATAATATCTGGATAAGTTAAAATAGTCTAGTATAAATTTAAGGATTTATGTAAATTGTTTTGTTAGCTGAAGAAAAAAAATTGTAAATATATTTCTTGTAATATTTTGTGATTTTGTTATGATATATGTATTAATTTTTCTTTGTATGGAATCATAGACTTTCTTAATTATAACCTGAGGTAGAGGTGATCCTCTATGAAATAATTAAATTTAAATTAAAATCTAGTTCCACATAATTATTTTTATAATTCGAGGCCTTTCGATGTCACATCATCTGCAGGGCCTGCTTTGTCTCAGCTTAGACTTCTTCCACCCGAGCTGAGACTTCTTTGTCAAAAGGAAATTCTTTTTTCCTGAAGATGATGTAACATCGAAAGATCTCGAATAATAAAAATAATTGAGCTAGACTTTCATAGAAGGTAGCCATTATTGAAACTCAACTCTAGTTATCTTTCACAGCCTAAATAACTTTTTAAAATATCCTACCTAAACAGACAAAAACAGAGTCTAGTTTTCATCTGTTATTTTCCTGTTTGCAGGTAAGCAAGTAAATCTTCGAGTTATTTTTCAATATATTGAGGAATATTGCTGGGATATTTTGTAAATTATAAACTAGTTGTTTTGTAACATGCCTCCAAATATAATAGTAGCAGAAGAAAAAGTGTTTGAAAGTATTATTCACACATCTATTATTGGCTCAATGTATGGCATAAAATATGGGGTCTATTGTAATGAACATTCATAAACTCCTTAGAAAATATTAGAATCTAATCCTATCTATAAGTTGTCGGGCCCGGAAAATTATTGGAATGTTCATTAAACATTTTTAGGACTTTTTTTTTTGTTCTTTCAAACAAGAGAAATATTCTGCATATGCTCCTAACGTTTATATTTGACAAACTGCCATACCAATGGGAAAACCTACAATGAAATATCCTTGGCTAAAAATGATTTAGATGCCACTTTTATTTTACTTTCCATGAGTAAATAGGTTTTTTACAATTGGACTGGAACTGTAGGAGGTGTTCTGATGCAATGAGCAGCTGTCAAGACATATCTCTTGTTGATGAGACTTCCACCACACCTCCACATAACTTGCCGATTGCGACTGCCAGATTGAACATATCCCAATGCAGCAATCCATGGCCAAGCCCCTGTAAGATTGAATTCTTTCAGATACTATTTTTATATTTTCATTGAATATTCCCATAAAAAAATAGCATATTTTATTTTGTGATAGCAATTATATGGCTCACATTTATAGCATTCACAGTTTATATTAATTATAGGTGTAAAAGTATTCACTTTTTACTCTATATGAGCATTGTAAAATAAGTCTAATTGAGAGAAATTATATCTGGTCATTTGATTTTAGTTAGAAGATTCAATTAAAATGTAGACACACAAACATGCACATGAACACACTTACACATTTGTAATACTTCAATAAACTTTTTAATAGGAGGAGAAAGGGTGATTGGATAAAATTTCTTGAAACAGAATCTGTTGATGGGGTAGAACAGCTGATATGGGGACCATAGAGACCAGCCAATCAAAATTTGTTTTCAAATTTAAAAAAATAAATAAAAAATTATTTTTATTATTTATTCAAAAATTTAGGGCAAAAAATTTAGCTCTGAAATCTAGAGTCATAATGCAATTAGACAAAAACAAAAAAATTAATATTTGGGAAATATTTCTGTACAATATACTCCCTCATTGATCACTATAAGGGATTTTGGACAGTCTATAATATAGCTTTAATATTATGGTTAAAATGAAGTTTTTTCATATTGCCAGTAATATTGAATGTATATTTTGAAATCATATTCATGTTTTTATTTACATGAATAAACATTAAATTCTTTTATTAGATAATTTTTAGTGCAAGGGAACAGAATAAAAAATCTAACTGTCCCAGCCAGGACTCGAACCTGGATCCCCTGCTATCCGGGCCGGTGCATTT
>KZ806922.1:516624-528620 GCA_000696205.2 Oncopeltus fasciatus | reverse complement strand
AATTTTAATTTAATAATTACTTAATTTTATTTATATATAATATTTGATATTTTAATATTACATATGAATTTCTACTTTAATGTGTTTTCCACACGATTAAAGTTATTGACTAATAAATATACTGATCAAATATCAAAGTCTTCAATACTAAAATGTAAACAGTGGAAAACCTAGGTCTGCTGGTTGTCCTCCGACCACTCTGTTAGACTGGCGTACTGATGACTTTCCACAGGTTCCACCGGAGTTGCTTCCTTCATCACTTTCAATGTCTTTATTGAAGGGTTCGTCTGTTTGGTCTTCGCAGCACACTTCTGCATAACCTCCACATCTAGACCTGAAAGGGGAATTTGTTAATTCAGTTTGATTAAAAGAATCTGAAAATAAACAAATTATATTTGTTAGCCAATGAAATTCCTTTAAAATTGGGAATTAAAATTAAAAAAACTCTTAAAGCAAAAATACATTAAGAAAAAATCTGGGTAAGCAGATGCTGGATAAAATAAGCAGATTAAAAGTTTCAGCCAACAAGGTAGGAATGAAACCCGTGTTTTCTGGTCACTAGCAAGAAGTGCTGACTCCACATTACATCATGGGCTCTAATCCTGTCTTCCAGGTGTGCAAATTAATTGAATCGGAACAAGGCGGACAGGTGGTACCACACCAGGGTACTTTTAATAATAATTGAGATCCCTGTAAAATAATTTAAAACTATTATTTTAAAAGAAAGAAAGTTTAGGCCACATAGTGTGGAGTTCAGCATGTCTGGCCAGTAATCAGAAGACACAGGTTTGAGTCCCATGGTTACCTAAACTTTTTTCTTTGAAAATGATAACTATAAATAATTTTACAAGGGCTTCAAGCATTATTAGGCAGATTTACACTAAAGGTAGACATAGAGAACAGTAAACGAATCATTTCATGTTCTAAGCCGAAAAGGGCAATAATTAGAAAAGTTTTGCTGTTTGAAGACTGGCCGTTCAGCTCTTTCAGGTGCTCCTATACTAAAATATCTTTCTTTATTTTTGTTTTTTTATAGATATTACAGAGCATCCATACATTTTTAAATTGATCTACACCTGCATATATACAGTAGAAATTCATGTATGGGACCAGTTGGGGGAGGGAAAGGCCAAAATGAATTACAGAATTATAAGTGCATTATAATTATATACAATTAATTTCTTACAGCCAGATAAGCTTATTGGACTTCAATGACAGAGATATTAAGAAAGAAACTTACTATTATATGTATTTAAAAAATTAATATAAATTTATATACAACTATTTAAAAAAAAAAAGAAAGATGTATGAACCTTATTTATTTAATACTTATCTTAAATAACCATAAAAAAGAAAAACAGACCTATAGCATTTGGTATCTTATTTTACTTTCGTAATCAATTAAGTGTTTTTGCATTAAAATTGTATCAATGAGCAGTACACTTTGTCGTAGAAACCAGGAAGGAGCGAAGACGCATCCAAATATGACGAGAGTAACCCTCTTTAGACTGTTGTCTGTAACTTCCATTTTTGTCATGAAGGTCTTAATTTTTTATTTATTTTTCTTGTTGTCATTTATAAATGTCAGGGATTTTCGTAAAATTCCGAGAGCTTACTGGCACTTACATCTTGTCTTAGGCGATGCTTTTTGAAGTCATACATAAATTAGTGCACTAAATTATAGAAATTAAATAGAAATTAAATCACATTAAGGGGGAGAATAGCACAAGTTAAGGACTCAATATTGACAACCAGTTTCAAAAATGAAACCTGAGAGAGAAGACTTTTAATGGAATATTGCCTTGAAATAACACAACAAGTTAGACATTAGGTTCTACTGAACAATGTATGTTGAGTGTCTTAACTGAATTCCAGAATTTGGCACTTGCTCCCTTTCTGTTGCTACATTTCTATGGAGGGATCTAATCCAGACGGGTCTCATTTGTTTGTTTCAGATTTCAAATATATGTATAAATATAAGACATCTTTCAGAAACAAAACAAATTAATATGGTATTAGGATTTAAGGAGTAACAAACATAAGCATGAATAGACATTTCCATTACTAGTTAAAAAAATGTGATGAGTTATAGAATGACTGTATCAAGTTTCTACTTTATGATTTGTGTACCACAATCATTATATATTTATAATAAATAAGGACAAGAGGAAAATAGAGTGTAGTGAACACACAATAAGAAAAACTTACTATTGAGTAAAATTTTCAGGTAGACTTCTCGCCCTTTGTCAGTGAGGAGAGAGAGAGAGAGAGACTCTTCAGTAGTTTTTTTTTTTATTGTGTGTTCACCACACTCTTTCTCCCACTTGTTCGTGTATATATCGAATTCGATCAGTGTGTATATATATGTATATTTAAAAATATCACGAGTCTTCACAGGGTGTTCATTTTAAGACGGCTTAAATGCCTTTCCTCCTTAACTTGTGTTAAGTGGTTGATCTGAGCCAAAAATGTTAGAGGAGAAATTAGTTGTCTGTTACCTCTAGTTTCAGAATGTGCGACTTGCTCTTTTAGATTGCTGTATGCAAACATTTGAGTCCAAGAGTAGGGATTTGTAGACAACCTCCATTTTCATATATACAGTTTTAAACTTTTTTAATATAAAAAGTTATGAGAGAAACCGAAATCTGAAATTGGATAACTTGAAAATTAAAGGTGCTAAGTAATTTCGAAATCTGCTATTTGGAAGTCAAAAGCAAGTATTTTTTATTATTTATAAATAGAGGAAATTCATAGTTTTTCCAGGGATCTTTAAATAAAGATGAGCTTTAGATGTCCATAATCTCAGGCTGATGGGTTAAATAAACTGTTTACTTCTATTACAAAAAAGATTCAATATTTCCTTTGTCATGTTGGGAGAGTTATTTGTTATATTCTATTTGGAAAAAAAAAAAAAAAAAAAAATTGGAAATCTCCTGTCATACATTAAAAACTTTCAATATGCAGAGGTTCAAGCTTTTTAGATGAGATTTTTCTAGGTGAGTTTCAAATCTTAAATTATAGATAAATTATAGATATAGAAGAAATTATAGATAATGTCGATAATAGGAGACTGATAACAAATATTAAGGATCTATTTTAAGAAAAGAAGAACATGTTTTATTTAGAAATAAGATTTAGAACTTATTAAATCTGAAGATTTAGAATTTATTATTTAGTGAAATAGTAGACATTTTTATGATTTTCAGCGAGTGCCAAGGTAAAGCAAGGCATGCTGCTAGGCTTTATGCTTAGCGCCTTCCAGGCCAGGTCTTGTCTTTCTATGAGGTAATGTTACGAATAATAAATAATGCTTGTAAAGAAAATTTTTATTATAAAAGAATGCATAGGGAAAGAGGCGGAAGAGAAAGGTCAAATCCACACCTCAACATTCCAGAGTTTACGTTTACAAGCCTGAACTTATAATTGCTATTACTGGTCTAATGTTTATCCCCCTGCGGATCTACAAGGTAGACAGAAAACATCGTTGATCAGTGAATGTATGGTGTGAAATGCTTAGCGATAAAATCATTGGACCTTACTCTTCTGATGGGCCACTCAACAGAGCTGATTATTCCGGATTCCAGATTATTCCAACTGCAACTTCGATTACACAAGACATCACATTTGGTTCCAGCAAGACGGATGCCCTGCAAGCTATTCACAGCAAGCAAGAAGAGCTGTTAGCAAGAAAGGCAAGGGTGGACCGATTTCTTAGCAAGCAAGGTCTCCCGATTTGACCCCACTAGATTTTTCTTCTTCTAAGGAGTATTAAAAAATAATATTAGTTTAATACATAATTAAAATTAATAAAATCAATAACATCAGTTTTGAGAGGGCTCAGCCAAAAGTTTTTGTAGTTTGATTTTTGATTAACTCTATACTAATCGATCTTTGCCACAGAGTTCGGAACTGCAATCTTTTGGTTTCACATTATGAAATTTGTTTCTCAAATATATGTGTATGTAATGAGAGCAATTTTTATCATCCTGCGCCATTAATTATTATGTCAGACGATACTTGATCTCTTTTTCAACTTGGCGAAGAAGGTCCTTTTGGTGAGATTGGTGGTTAGCATAATAATGAGATTGGAGAAAATATATTGTAGTTTTTGTATGTGTATAATGGTCTGATAGTTGTGTTTTAACAAATTCTGAAGGAATGTAACTATTGGGGTTGTTCCCATGAACGATTTTGAAAACGTTTTCGATATTTTTTTTTTTCAATTCTACCAACTAGACAACAAAATTGGAAATCAATAAAATGTATATTTTATTTTAGTGAAGCTATCATATTACATTTTTAACTTTACGGCTTAGATGCCACAATTAATCGTTTTTTTTTAGTGAAATTTGGCATATTGTTAATATGTAAATTTAAAGATCGCAAGGACCAATAAGAGTGGGATAACCTGAAATTTCAAGTGCAACCTTGAATGAATGAAATTTCATTTTTTCAAAATGGATTTGAAAATTCTTTTAAAAATCTCGTACTCTCATTACTTTACCTCAAATGAAAGATAATTGCATGGATTTACCTCCAATATAATAAAACTGTCGTCTTACATATTTGTTCCATTTTTACATTTTTTATTTTCAGTTTGTGTTTGATCCTCGTTTCTGACAATAGTTCAGATTGCGTGTTTCTTAAAGGAACTAAGATCCTTTTAACATTTTCAAACAATGATTTCTAAATTGTTAAAGTTTATAAATAGCGCTTATAAGTTAAAATTTTTTAAACTTTTATGTAAAAACATATTATAAAATTATATATTGTTTAAAAACAAATATCTTTATATAAAATTTATAAAATTTCACTACTTTAATGACAATAACATAGAAAAATTGTCATTTCCCCAAATTTAAAATTTTCAACTAAAGGTATTAATTTAAATTTTCAAATTTTCATTGTAAAATAATATATGCTAATTACAGTTTAATTAAAGTGATCTATTCATTAATAATAGTATTTTATTTTGATGGTTTAAGCATTGGATATTGGAGGCTTTTCAATATACGAATACTATTCCATGCTTGAAAGAAATTAAAATTGTTAGGCACTTGTTCTGACTTAATCTTGTGATCCCAGCGGGTAGTCGGACCTTGAACGAACCTTGCTATAAAGCCTCAATTATTGAAATGTCCAGTTTGCTTTTTTATTTGAATGCTCGTTGTGGTTATGACGTCAATCTCGTCGCCACTAATAATCCTCTTCTTATTCTAAACTTTCAGAGAGAAGCACGAAACTATTACCGACAATAGTAACCTTTATTTTATTTTTCTTTTTAATTTCCAAAATATGGGAAGTGCAATTATTATATTTGGAAAAATATTCTAAATTGTAAGTTGTAGGGTGCCCCGATTTCCAATTGATATTAAAAATATTTTTCTCTCATACCTTATAATAATAATAATAATAATAACCCTTTAAAAAATATTTTTATTTGAAAATCCTACAAGGTGACCTCATCTAGTCACCGACATTTGAATTAAGGGTCAGTGCCTTCAAGAATCGCAACCGTTCGTTGTCAATATCAAATAAGTAGTGATAACATAGCATTTAACTCCCTGCATAGGCTAATTTTTTTTTCTTTATGTGTTAGCCTTAACAATTGGGATTGCCTGACCCGAACGGATATGATGAGCTAGCGCCCCAACTACAGGTTAAAATCCCATGATCTATGTTTTCCTTTTTATTTATTTATAGAGATAGCCTCCCTTTCAACCACTTAGGTTCATTGAGGGAGGGGCTATCTATAGATTGCCACCCCATTATAAACACCCATGGTTCAGGATGAGCTTTTATTTATAAATAAAAAATCGACCTGTGCGGGATTTGAACCCACAGTACCAGGATTACGAGACCCGAACAGATCCCTTGAGCTACCCTGGCGCCCCCGATCTATGTCTTGAATAGTATATTAATAAATTCTTATAAAAAAAGTATATTGCTTTTGACTTAACTTGTTGTGAAACTCAAATTACTCTGTAAAGAGTTCTCCATCAAGTCATTTTTCACTGGATCATCCATTCCCACTATTTCGTTCTTCTGATTCGAACATCTTAAACAAAGGAATCTATTTCACATGGTCCTGTCCACAAGAATTGTCTCTCTTTGTATGAGGATCTTCAGTCCTCCACTTTCTCCTTTCACAATTTCTTGACTTCGCTGTTTGCAGTCGAAGTAAGTTAGTAGAGAAAATTTCTTCTTGCCTTCCTTCTCCCCCCTGATCCAATTTCTACATTTCTTGATGTTACAGTCTGGACGTTGGGCTGCAATATGCAAGTTTGGAGGGAGGAGTTACAAATTTCAGTGGCTCTAACAGTTAAACTATCAGTGAAATAAGAGTTATACACCCATCGACCAATTGTTTGAACCATTTTTACAAACGCATTGAGCTTTACATTTTTCGTTCTCATAGTTTTCGTCATGTCTCCAATGGACTTTTCTGTGAGTAGATGGTTTGTATTTACGGGACAGGGTGGAAGTTTAAGTAGTGTATTAGCCATGTATTTTTTGTTTGATTAGTTAGTTGCATTCCAGTTTATGATAAGAACTGACTGAATCCTGTTTAAAGATCCTGTTTTGATTTGCCCATCATATTGAAATGTAATTTTATTGATTTCTTTAAAAACAAATTCTCTATTTATTTACTGAATGTACTTCTAAGGGAAATTTGCTATCCTTTAACAGGAGTTAACCAAAGTTCGCTTAAATAAGAATTTCTCCTCTAAACTTAGATAACTTACTTAAATTGTTCGTGATCTTAATTTTCTAAAAATTGTCTTCCTCTTAATGATCCAATCTTTATGCAAACTATACTATTTAAAACTTTATGAAAATAGTCAAAGAATTTCTATGCCGAGTATATAGAATTAAAACAGAGTAATGCATGATAAGAGACCTAAAGATAATTTAGCTGGTGAACCTATTCTGACGGAAGGGATGTATTGTGGAATTTTGGTGTGAAATGACTTGCGAATTTAAAATTTGTACCTCAAAGGGAAATTCACTTCATTACAACAATGTAATTTTCATAATGAATAATATTACAAAACAAAATGCAGATTGTTATTAAACACAGTATAATATTGTAGAAAAAGCTGTAGAGTTATTGAAATTTTAAATTTCTTTGTGAGGAATTTTAGAAGATAAGAGAATTTGAAAGAGTACATGGAGTTTTCACAGTTAATATGATATTAGCTCAATGTCACGGTTCTTACGGGCTAAATGTCACAGTTCCTACTGTCACTCTTAGACTATTTCCTTACCTCCTCAGATAGTTTGCGGCAGTCTCGTCCCTGTTGGCCGCTTTCAGTAGCTCCAACAAAGGCGGGCAATTCCTCACACTGGTACAGCTGCCTCGTTTTCCGTCAGGAGTCGTACAGCCCAACTGCGAATCTGTAAGAAAACCGTTCTTTAAGGCAATCCTCTATAAGTCTACCTGTGGCTTAGCTCTTGGGATCTTCTGAGCCTGACTCAAGCCCCGTACCTGACCAGGACATTAATTAATGAGAAATCAAAGCCTCCTAGAATAGGGAGTCTAAAAAAAAAAAAAAAAACAGCTTGTAGATTTTTTGAATTAGTGCAGATTAAATTAAATGAAACTTCCAGCACACTACAGAAATAATGAACGACCAAATTTGGCTGTTCTGTCAGTAATCCCTATGTATGGAATTTCTGGCGCTAAAATTTCGTGAATTATAATGAATTTTCAATCCGGCTTATTATTTTTAAGTCATCTGCTTTCCATGATATATTTTCAAATATAAATGTAAAAATGTTGGAAATATAAAAAAAAAAAATTCCTTAAAACCTATAGAAACAGAATTAATTTTTTTAAAACTATCATATTTGAAACAATTAATAAGAAGAAATAGAATAAAAAAATCTATCTGTCCCATCCAGGAATCGAACCTGGGTCCCCTGCTATCCGGGCCGGTGCATTTACCAATTATGCTACCAGGACGAGCCAGATATCTCATTAAATTCCCTCTACACTAGATTTACGTGGGATAAAAAATTTACGTAAAAATTTACGTGGGATAAAAAACCACAACCAAATAAAATAACTATCATATTTGTTTCTTATGAATTAAAGAATCATATTTGTTTCCATAATTATAGTCTGTTAGGAATAATATTTTGTCCGACAAATTAATTAATAATGAGCAGAGAGTGTTCAGTGAAACCAATCTCAAATTAAAATTGAATGTATTTTTCCAGGAGGTCCCGTGGCCCTTTTCGTTCGAGTCGTCGGGGATGGTTAGAGTTGGAGGACAGGGTCTGTGCTGGTGGATTAGGATACATAGGCAGTTGACCTGTAGAAATCGGTGAAGTGGGAGGAAATGAATGAGGTCTTGAACGAAAGGGATATTAAAGTCATTGTGAATAGAAGAGTTTGATGTATAACAGGGAGTGTTTGTGATTGTTCTAAGGATTGGACTCTTTGGATGTTGAAAGATGGCGGCACCCAGGAGTTCAGTACCGTCCAGATTGGTCCCAGCAATGTCTTGTAGAGCGTTAGTTAGTAAGATTGGAGTTCCTATCCATAACTCTGTATAGGAGTCCTTGTCGTCGATTGAGTTCTTGTCTTTTAATTTTAGCATGCACACTTCATGTGAAAAATGAGTCAAGATGGAAACCAAGTTAACGAACGGAATGTGAAAGGCTATGGAAATGCAGTAGAATTTTACGTTGTCAGGAAAATTATTTTTACGTAATTGGAAATTATCTTGGATGGATTTTCACTGTTCATTTTAATTTTACATATATTTTACACTTACCGCACCATTTCTGGATACATGTGTTTGCCAATTTTTGGAAGCAATTTTAGGATTGGAGTGGGAAGATACCTTAGCCTTGACATCTGCAAATAGAGCTAGGAGTGTACTTAGTTGGGTAAGGATGTCAGCAGTTAACAGAATTATATAAATTTTTTATGTTCCTCCTTATATAATTCCTCCCTCATCTCCAATTGAATCATCAAGATCTGGGATACCCTAAGATCTAATTCTTGGGTAAAATGTTTCTAAGGCATTTAAATGCTACACCACTCGGTTTCTTGCATTGAAATGAAAATTCGAATTTATTTCCTAAAAGTTAGAAGAAATTATTAATTTTAAGTAAAGTTTTATTTGAAACATAAAGCTCAATTTAAACATTTTAAATGTTTTAGGCATTTCAATTATTTCATAAACTTAATGAATTTTCGTACTTAACAGTCAAATAAATAATTTACGGATACGTTATATTACGGAATACCTAATTATCAGAAAGTGAGTATCGCATAGAGCATACTTATCTATACTATCTACTTATGAAATATAAATAAAAAAAATGAAGGACAGTCGCTTTCTAATTTTATATCAAAAGCTGAAAAAGAAAATAAAGTTATTGTCACTCTGACTGGCTCTAGGTGAACGGAAGCTCTATCACAAGATAGAGTGAGATACTCACAGCTCTATCTAAAATATCTCCCTTGTTATGGATGTTTTGTAGAATAAATAATTATATAAAAAATAAANAAAATAAATGTTAATATAAATAAATAAATAAAAAATAAATAAATGTTAGAAAATTAATTTTTTCTTCCTTTTATTCAAAGTCATTTTACTTCTATTATGTTATAAAATTACATTTTGTTCCTATATTGTACCATAAATTGTTTTGCACTATTAATAATAACGAAGATTAACGTCCTTTCAATCTCAATATAAGTCTCCCTCCAATCCTTTAACGGCTCCATCTAACCATTTGAGGTAAGTGGGGCAAATTTGGTTAGAGGCTGAATTTCGTTTCTTCTAAAATCTCTTCTTCCCAATTGACTTATGCAGAAAAAAATAAAAAATAAGAAAATAAAATAAAAACAGTAAAAAAGCTGTTAAAAAGAATGCTAATTGTAGTGCGAGTGCTAGTTAATTCTAGTCCTAGTGCTAGTTAAAATGTGCTAGTTATAAAGCTAATTCTAGTGCTAGTTATAGTTTTAGTTATATTGCTCGTTATAGTGTTAGTTATAATGCTAATTATAGTTATAGTGCTAGTTAAAGTGTTAGTTATAGTGCTAGTTATAGTGTTAGTTATAGTGCTACTTCTAGTTCTAATTATAGTGTTCTGTAGTCTCAAGAATACAGGTTTGGAATTTGGTTTCTATATTTAGGAAACAGACTGGGAGGCAGGCAGCCTCAAATTCCCCGAAATAAATTTTTTTTTTAATATCTTAACTCAATATTCAGTGAAATAAAAATAAAATTATAGATTATAAATTTAAAAAAAAATTACACTAGACACTGATTTTCTTTTACAAGTGTTTTCTTAACTTTAACAATCAAACATATAAGTATATAAATGAGTAATAAATATAAGTGTTTTTTCGATTTTTCCATTTACCATAGCCGCTCTCTAAAATCTGCCTCACATAGAACGATTTAAACCTCTCTTTCGCGCACACTCATGTAACTGTTTGAGGAAAGAAACACAAATATTGAATTTTGCCAATTTATAACAAAATTCCGAGCAATATATGTAAGTGTATTTCCAAGATCCTACATTCTATTTATCTTTATTAATGTAGTCACCTAGTAAATTAACTATTTGAAGATGTGAATTAATGTTATTGTTAAGTTTAAACTGGACAAATTTAAATATATACCTTGTCTCTTAGACCTAATCTCTGATGATTGGGAAGGCAGGACCACAGCCAGAAACGCCAGGCAGAAATGAAAAAGCATTTCACCTGAAACGAAATAAGATATCATTATTGCTGTTTTTACTTTTTGACTATTAAAGTTATTTATTAGGAATGAATTTTTCATTTTAGAGAGTTTATTTTTATAATAAATTTTGCCTCCGAACTCTTCCTTTATCAATAAATGATAGCCTAACTACAATTTATAAAGTATTCTTTTGTAAATGAATAATGAAAAAAAGTAACAGCTCAAAGTTTAAATTAAAAGAAAGGTAAATGATCTAAAATGATCGGAATATCGATAAATAGGTTTGGTTTGAAGAAAGACACAAGCTAAGGAAGTATTTATTTTCGATCCACAGCTCACTTGAGAAAGCCATTCTGACTGGCTGGTTTTTTCCCATTCAATTAAGAATTATTACCAATTAGGGGTGGGTGTTCCCCAAGATAATATCGGAAATCCTGGTGGATATTAAAAACTATTAAAAAATTATTTGCTGCCTTTATCAAAATTCTTCATATAAAAAACTCAGCTGTACCTCTGAGGTTCAGATAATTTAAGGGATTTTAGAAATATATTATCGAATACAAACTCACTGCGTTAATGCCCAAAGCTGCCTACCTAAACACCAGTTTCGATGCCAAGACAAAAACTTCATGAAATAGGTACTTCATATAGTAGGCTGTTTTTTATCCTCTGTAAGGAACAAATAGCACACTTCACGAGCGCATTTTTGGTTGTAGTTCATGCTTTTGACCATTTAAGGCACCAAGGGATTGCACAAATTAAAAAAAAAAATCCTAATTTTTCAGTTCTCAGATCTCTGATATTGTAGACCGCAATAAGCGCTTCTTCCGAGTTCGCCAAGAATCGGTCTGCTCAGATTTGTATCCGCTCTGCAGGAGCTGTATGCTAGACTCAAGGCTCAATCCTCTCTCGCCCCCAAACACCGCCATCTTCGCAACAACTCATCATATCAGATTAGCAGAAGAACCGATGTCACCGGATGCGATCAGCACATTAATGGTGTTATATCGAATAGCCAGGAATTAAGAGTTTTCGCTCGGAATAGGGGGTGAAACAAGATGAATCTTTGAGTTATTTTCCCCTAACTATCCGTATGCAGAGAGATCGCCTAGATCTGCATATGAAGTACAGTTCGAATATAAATGTGTGACTGAAAACTTAAGAAGATATCCATAGTGGAAGTTGTTAATTAGTGAGCCCTCTGGCACATACAGACATACACACACATACACACACACACACACACACACACACACACACACACACACACACACACACACACAC
>KZ806922.1:492760-515672 GCA_000696205.2 Oncopeltus fasciatus | reverse complement strand
ATATATATATTTTTTTTATACAAGTATTAAAAATTGATTACTTAATTTCCTGAGAGAAAATGTTGAAGTAGTCTCTCGTTTCAAAGCCAGAAAGAGTATATTATTATACATACAATTATTATACAAGCTGCACTCTAAACTGAAGAAAAGAAAAATGAAAGAAGAAAAAAAGAAACGGCAAATGGCGTTAATGTTAAAATTAATATTTCGTTTTAATGGTTCTCCTCTCTCCCGAAGTCCGACTTACAAGTCTTCTCTCTTACTGATTTGAATATTCTATCAAAACAAGGATTTCACAGGAACATAAACACATAAATAAGAGAGAATGTGGGTTATCGAGGTCAGTCGGTCTGTAGGGTAAGAGGCCGGCTCTGCAAGTCTCCGTGTGTGGGAAGAAGAGCAGATCGAAGACTGAGGATTTCCCAGTCTGTCTGTGTGTGTGTGTGTGTGGAGCAGTGTGAACAGAACAGATTTCCTTATGCTTCATTTAGGACGAAGAAGGACTAGAAGAAGGCATGAAAAGGACGAGAGAAAAAAGTTTATATCCCAGAAGCAAGATCTACGCGAAGAGGGAAAGAAGAATTCAACTATTAGATGATTTTAGTTGGGGTTCGGACAAGGTAGATAAAAAAAAAAATACAAATTTAAAAAAAAGTGTATTTTTTAAGTTATGGAAATGTGAACTTAGAGACAGGACGTCCTTTCTCGTCCGTCTTCATGATAGACAGCCCTGAAGATGGCTTACAATGTAAGCCGAAGCTTTGGCAGATAATCTTTTCAAAAAATACACCTTTTTTTAAATTTGTACTTTTTTTGACCGAACCCCAACTAAAATCATCTAATAATAATATCTATGGTCAAAAAACTATCCTTTTGAAGAATTCAACTATTTTATTGCACTTTTAAATAGTTTCCTTATTATGCCCGTTCCTCAATAATTGCAATTATACATAATAAATTTTATAACATTTTACCCCTTTTTGATTTTATTTGATTTTACTTTAATAATAATATACTATTATTACTTTTTAAACACATTAATTTAATACTACATTGAATACATTTTGTGTATATTTTAATTTGCCAAAAGGAGATTATTATAAGAAATATATACAAAAATAATTAATATGAAAAAAAAATACGCACTATTTNTAGATATAGATATAGATATAGATATAGATATAGATATAGATATAGATATAGATATAGATATAGATATAGATATAGATATAGATATAGATATAGATATAGATATAGATATAGATATAGATATAGATATAGATATAGATATAGATATAGATATAGATATAGATATAGATATAGATATAGATATAGATATAGATATAGATATAGATATAGATATAGATATAGATATAGATATAGATATAGATATAGATATAGATATAGATATAGATATAGATATAGATATAGATATAGATATAGATATAGATATAGATATAGATATAGATATAGATATAGATATAGATATAGATATAGATATAGATATAGATATAGATATAGATATAGATATAGATATAGATATAGATATAGATATAGATATAGATATAGATATAGATATAGATATAGATATAGATATAGATATAGATATAGATATAGATATAGATATAGATATAGATATAGATATAGATATAGATATAGATATAGATATAGATATAGATATAGATATAGATATAGATATAGATATAGATATAGATATAGATATAGATATAGATATAGATATAGATATAGATATAGATATAGATATAGATATAGATATAGATATAGATATAGATATAGATATAGATATAGATATAGATATAGATATAGATATAGATATAGATATAGATATAGATATAGATATAGATATAGATATAGATATAGATATAGATATAGATATAGATATAGATATAGATATAGATATAGATATAGATATAGATATAGATATAGATATAGATATAGATATAGATATAGATATAGATATAGATATAGATATAGATATAGATATAGATATAGATATAGATATAGATATAGATATAGATATAGATATAGATATAGATATAGATATAGATATAGATATAGATATAGATATAGATATAGATATAGATATAGATATAGATATAGATATAGATATAGATATAGATATAGATATAGATATAGATATAGATATAGATATAGATATAGATATAGATATAGATATAGATATAGATATAGATATAGATATAGATATAGATATAGATATAGATATAGATATAGATATAGATATAGATATAGATATAGATATAGATATAGATATAGATATAGATATAGATATAGATATAGATATAGATATAGATATAGATATAGATATAGATATAGATATAGATATAGATATAGATATAGATATAGATATAGATATAGATATAGATATAGATATAGATATAGATATAGATATAGATATAGATATAGATATAGATATAGATATAGATATAGATATAGATATAGATATAGATATAGATATAGATATAGATATAGATATAGATATAGATATAGATATAGATATAGATATAGATATAGATATAGATATAGATATAGATATAGATATAGATATAGATATAGATATAGATATAGATATAGATATAGATATAGATATAGATATAGATATAGATATAGATATAGATATAGATATAGATATAGATATAGATATAGATATAGATATAGATATAGATATAGATATAGATATAGATATAGATATAGATATAGATATAGATATAGATATAGATATAGATATAGATATAGATATAGATATAGATATAGATATAGATATAGATATAGATATAGATATAGATATAGATATAGATATAGATATAGATATAGATATAGATATAGATATAGATATAGATATAGATATAGATATAGATATAGATATAGATATAAATATAAATATAAATATAAATATAAATATAAATAAATATACATATAGTGAAGTGAATACCAAAACCAAAAGTTTCATAGAGTATTTTAATTTTCGGGGAAACATTGCTCTTCGTCAAAGAGACACTCTTTTCTCCTTTCTGAGGAAGGGCGAGCAGCCTTCCCGAAAAATTAAAATGCTCTTTAAAACTTTTGTTTTTGGTGTTCACTTTGCTTATTTTTCCTCCTGATTTATTATATACATCGTGGTCGTTAGTGTTTCGTATTCATTATACACACGCACTCACACCCACACACAAAAAAGAGTCATTTAGATGAAGTCATATGAAAGATAAAGTCGTATGAATTTATATTTAAATTAAATGGTGAGTAGTACTAAAATCGCAACATAATTTAAAGCAATCACTCTATAGCAAATTTTTGATCGGAAGTTTTTAAGTGAGAATGTATATATATATATTTAAACACTAGGTAAATACAATTTATTTAAACCAACTTGAAGTTTAAGAATTCGGTGACATAACCACTTCAAAAGACAACATTTTTTATGTTAATTTATTTTACAGTGAGGAAAATGCCTTTCTTAATTCTTTTTTTTTTCTTTTTAAGGCTAAAGTTGTTTTCTCTGTATAAAAATTTTACGAAATAAGTGTGATGAAAATTTAAGTTTGAATTTACATCTTAGAGAAATATATGTTTAGCAGAATTATTAAAAAATCATTATTTTCATATCATCATTAATAATTTCAATTACATTTGAATTTATTGGAAATTATCCTAATTCTCCCCAGTAATATTAATTATAATTATGTAAATTTCCTTAACTTCTCTAAAATAATTAAATTTGGTTGTAATCCGTCGTTTATAATTTTTAGATACATCCAAATATAAAGTTACTGAGTTTTGAAACATAACCCACATTTTCCATATTTAAAAAATAAAGTAATAGGGGGGAAGGGTACAATCAAATTTATTACTAACACATTTCCTAGTCTGAGTGATTAACGAGGGCGTTATCAGTTAACATTGACACAAAAACCTTGAACCAGGATAATGGAGATCCCAAGGGTACAAAAGATGTTATTTACAAATATAAAATGTATTCATTTTGAAGAAAATTTATTTCGGCTTTTCAAGAGCATTTCAATATATAAGAATAAATTGTATTACATTTTCTAAGGATACTGATATTAATAAGAATTTTTTTTTTTTTAATTTTTGATTAGCTCTGAACTCTACTTATTCCCCTAAGATGATTTAAGTTGGGGTTCGGTCAAGGGAGATCCATAAAAAAATACGAATTTAAAAAAATATATTTTTTAAAAGGATTATCTGCCAATGTTTCGGCTTACATTGTAAACAGGACGTCCTCTCTCGTCTTCATCATAGCCCTGAAGATGGCTTACAATGTAAGCCGAAGCGTTGGCAGATAATGTTTAAAAAAAATACATTTTTTAAATTTGTATTTTTTTTGTATCTACCTTAACCGAACCCCAACTAAAATCATCTAATAATATTATCTACGGTAAAAAAAAAAAACTCTCCTTTTGAAAATTGATACTTATTTTAAATACTGATTTTAGTTTTGGTATTTAATCAATCCCACGTTAATTTTATACAAGAAATGAAAGGGAATAGTTTAAAAAGCAGGAGACCCGGGTTCCAGTCCCGGCTGTGATAGAAAGATTTTTTTATTCTGTTAACTTGCATTTCTTGAACAAAATTGATACTTTTAAGGCAGACTTTAAAGTCTTTTATTTCAACTTCAAAATATTTTATTTCGACTTTCCTTTTTTAAGATATAAGATAATATATAAGATATCTATATGAGATAATGTACAAAGTAAACGTTAGAAAAGTACATTTTACACCCACTATGTTCTATATACTTTTATGTAACTCAATTAACAAGAAAAATATTACCATTATAAATTTATTTGACCACAGCCACAAATGAAAGGTTGATAAGAAAAATAAGGTTCTTGCACAACCCTCGAAGTTAATAAATTATATTCTTAAACTGCGCGTAAATTATTAGAGTACAAAATATATAAGCACATAATATGATGAAAAAGTACATTCTAATAAATAAGATATTATTCATTTTTAAATGATGCAAATAATAGCTAAGATATTACGGTTTTCAATTTTTATTTTTCTCTAAACCCCTCCACCCCATGCCATCAACCTATTTCGGCCATTAGCGAATTTCTACAACAGCTTTCTAAATGAAGTTTAAATACTTATTTTGGTTAGTAAATTTTTTGTAATATAGTCTGTTATAAATATCGACATCAATTTTAGCTTTCCAATGAAGGATCGTTAAAAATATATAAATATTTTTCAAAAGTCGAGTGACGGTACCGAAATGATTAGTTCCATTTCTTTTAGGGAAACCCGCAAAAAATATGAATGATAAGTGTTATATGAAGGAAGTTGTAGCATTTCTGAAGAACGTCCAGTAGTTTATTAGGTGGTCATTTACCGAACAAATGCCTTAGCTCGATCTCTACCTAATATCGACAGAGAAGTGAAATACCCATGAGATAAATAAAAAAGCATTATTATTCTAACGTAATCATTAGTTATCCCAGGCGATTTGATGGACTCTACTCTGTTTGCATCATTATCAACGTTCAAAGAAATAACAAAGATTAGTTTTCAGAACGACTCATTCAGCTCATTTCAAACCTAGTCATTAGAACTGATAGTTTAATCGATATGTAAGAAAAAAAACCCTATTGGTTCTTCGTAAAGCAAAGGTCACAACAATTATTTCTGCAAAAAGGCTTACAAGAATAACTTTAAACAAATTCAAATAACATCTAAAATATTTTTAAATGTAAATATATTAAATTATTATTTTCTATGTTAATTTTTAATTAAATTGAAATTTTTTTTCCATTCTAAATATAATTTTTTCAAAATTAGTTTGAATAATTTCTAAATTCTAAGTATTCACTAATAGTGTCTAAATTTTTTTATATGAAGCTATTTTTTGTTTTTTATTTTTATCATATATATTTTTTCAGCTCTTTATTTTTCTTTAACAGCAGTGAACAAACTCTCATATCATTAACGTGTAAGATCAGATCTGAATACTTGTGATTTTTAAGCCGACTAGAATTTTTTTATTATTTTTCAATAATTAATTATTTTCAGAGCAAAAAATTACATTAAATAATTTGTTTACGAGGTACTTCTTTGCTTAACTATCCCGGGGAATAACCTGTCCTCAGAGGAAGTCCAGGTTATCTCGCGATAGACTATCAAGATAGTGTATTCTCCTGATTCGAAGAGCTGTTATATTGGATATGTAGGGAGGAGCGCTGAAGATGATGCGAAGACAGAAACTAATGAATACGCCTTAAGCAGTGCCCCACAATTCGATGCCGTACGCCCTTATAGGTCTAATTAATGTCTGTTAGATGGTTAGTTTATTACTTATTGTTAATCTGGACTTGTGACTCAGCAGTCTGTGTAGCTGTCTAAAGCGTCTATTTAGTTCTTGTCTCATAAGACAAGTGAGTCTTACAAGTTAGTTTACTGCCAAGGTGTTCCACTGAGGTTACTGTAGGGGATGAAGGATGAGGAACACTGGCAGACATTGACCTCTGATGAGTGTAAAAGTGACATTATCAGATTTACTATCTTTTAGAAGTATTCGCTTGCGATATGACCACAGGAAAATGCAATTAAAATGGGATTGAAGTTATCTAAGGCAATGTAAGGATCCTATTGGCAAGAAAGTATGGATGTATCTTTGGCATAAGATGCTAGGAGTGATCAAGGTGTGTTGGAATGTCGGAAGTGAAGAGAGTAAAAAGGACAGAACCAAGGACGCAACCCTGCGGAACTCCCACTATCGCTGGGGGTAAAGGTCAGAATACTCCAGTTTGTGTCGGACCTGGAAGTATCTATCGAAGAGATAGGACATAATAATCGGATGGTAAAGTTGCGGAAGGATCGACTTGACTTTAAAGATCAAACCCCTATGCCGGAACCTATCAAAGGCTCTGGCATGTGAGCCAGAAAAGAGGGGGGGGGAAGGAGAGAGGGAGAGGAGGGAAAGGGAGAGAGAGAGAGAGAGAGAGAGAGAGAGAGAGAGAGAGAGAGAGAGAGAGAGAGACAGAATGAGGGAGAGAGGGAGAGAGCAGCAGCCCGCAGTTTAGCTAACTTGTCACTGATCCTCGTAAAAGATTACTGAATAACAAATTTGTCCAACTGGTCTAAGATATTCCCCAATGGCTTGAGATTCCCCTAGAAGGCATTGCAGGTGAGACCGGAACAAGGAAAAAGCGTGGATCTCTTGACTTATGGAGAGGAAAACTCTCTCTAACTTGCGAAGGAAAATCATGGTGTTTCCGTGAATCCCTTCTTAGAAAGATCAAGGAATTAATTTTTTTTGTGGCTTAACGCGAGGTTATCCCTTTCGTGACGTTAATATGAAGTAGCCCAAGCTTTTGACTAATTTTCTTCAGGAAAGCATGCTATTCACGTTGATACGATGATGCACCATTCAAATTAATTTCTTCATCATTAAAAATGTATTCAATCCTTTACGATTCTACTTAGAATTGCAATAAATAAGAATCACACACACACACACACGCATATATATAATATTCGCGGTTAATATTAGAATTTTTACGAAATTCGTATATTAATACATAATGTTTAAAATTTTGAAAACAAATTATCTTTTGTAAACCATTAAAAATTTTATTTTTGGCTGAAATCGCGAAAGATGAAAGAGGATTAGAAGAAGAAAAGAGCGAAGGGATTTTTTCGCTGTAAGTAGTAATATTAAATTTATTAAATATTATTGATGATAAATTCATTTTTTGAAGTTTATGTGGATGTAACATTTTGTGAAAAACAAGAATATTGAAGAAGAAATGTAGAGTGCTTATATCCTACAACTTTCCACCCGAAATATCTATAGTGCCAGACTTAACGATTTTACATATTACCCTCATTGCCTTGTCCTGTTCATAAGAACATATTCCTACATACAAACATAGTCCTACTTTTAAGGACAAATATCAAGACTTAGCGTAGCTTTTGAAGTGGAAGGTTTATCTCTATAAACTGCTTAATATATTTTAAACTCCCGAAGAGGAGTCTTTGAACATGAGGCTAGTCGAGAATTAAATATTGTTAGAATTATTGTCTTTTATATTTGACTTTTCGTTTTCCATTAAGCAATATGTTTTAGTTTCAATTAAAATGAACTGAATTCTGATAATTTGTTTTCCACTACTCACAATAGACAAACTATAAACTTCACAATGACCCACCGCAATCTGTTTAACAACTCACCAAGTCCGGCACTAAAAATTACAATAAAATGACTACTCAATTGAGCCAGCAATTGTATTTAGTTGATATTAAATCTTCGAAAGACTCGTAAGAAGAATAATAGTAGTATAAAGACTTATTGATGGTTACTGTTCATAGCTAGCTATCCCAATCACGAGAGAGATATTCTCTGTAATAGGGCAAAATTTATGCAAAATACAAATGAGATTACTTCATACGGTGCACTTCGATTTAATAAATAATTTAAATAAAATAAGTCTTCGTTTGATTTCTGTTGCAAATTGGGTCTCTCAGCTGTGAATACCTTCTAGGTTATTCTAGGCCGGTAAAGAAGAGGCAGAGTGGCGTACTACTAACCCGAGAGTTATGGGAATTCCAGGAGAAACTGTCGGCTGTCTGGAATGCAGAGACTGGTTCTGGAAGACACAAACAAACAGTGCGGAGGTCGAGGCGCTACTGGGGAAGACCTGAGTCGCGCGTCCAGACCCCACCACCGAGAGGCAAGCCTGACCTCCCCTCTACCTACGCTCACACGGAAGCCTCCAGCTCTTCCTGGGGGAGGAACAGTTCTCCAGAGACTTCCAGGCGGGAAGCCTTTCTTCGTACCTTACAATGGGCTTCAAACCCCCATCGGCAGTGTTTCCTCAAGAACCCTTTATACCCCCCCATAGGAAACCCTTCTAGAATCACTGCTAGCAGAGCTTCCTCAAGCTAGTCCCATTAGTGCCATGATATAAAATTTGTAGAAGGAGTACAAAACATTCTGATTCCTTACCATGGTTTAGAGTGTAGAATAGTTTTTAAACTGAGATGATTTTAGTTGGGGTTCGGTCAAGGTAGATAAAAAAAAAAAAAAAAAATACAAATTTAAAAGATTATTCGCCAACGTTTCGGCTTACATCGTAAGCCGTCTTCAGGGCTATCATGAAGATGAGAGAGGACGTCCTGTCCCTGAGTTCACATTTCCATGACATTACCATTCTCAGTCATCATGATAGCCCTGAAGACGGCTTACATTGTAAGCCGAAACGTTGGCAGATAATCCTTTATTAAAAAATACATTTTTTAAATTTGTGTTTTTTGGATCTACCTTGACCGAACCCCAACTGAAATCATCTTAGAANTCGCTGTTAAAGCTTTTTTTTTTTTTTTCAAAATTGGATGAAAAGAAGTGGGGATTACCTGAAATGTCATTCGCAAGTTAAAAAAAAAAAAATCTTTGTATTTTGATGTGCGTGTAAGATTTAGTTTAGTGCAGTGAATTTGAACACAAATTTGTTTATTGTTAAGATATATTCTATAAGTGTAACAAGGGGATTACATGACCTAGAAAGGTTGAATACAAATATTTAATCATGATTCTGAGGCACAACCTTCATGTTTGTAAATATTAAACCCATGTGGCATAATTTCTACTGAACTCTATTTATTTTATTTGAACAAAACGTTTTATAATTATGTTCCATTGATTTTTTATGGCAACTGACTAATTATATAGTTTTAGTTATTTATCGTTTTAAAAAATAAAGTCAGTTTTCTTTGTTTATATTTTATCAGGACTTTATTTTTATGTTTCAGTGAATATTATGGGTATAAGAACTGTGCCTTTTTCAACTTCCTATAGTTATTTTATTAAGGAAAACTGGCGGGAAAGGTATTTGTGTTTTTTTTTAAAAGCTGTATTCTATTCTATTCTATTACTAATTGTATTCTATTTTAATTGAGTTATTATTTCCTGAATTGTGTATTTCTTAATTTCTTGGGCTAAATTTTATAAGTATATATTTCAGTCATTAGCAAGGTCCCTTTGTGAAGTATATTTAAGTATATGTCCTTGCTGCATCATAGTAGGGTCTGGCTTATTCCTACTATAACTATAAATTTCCAAAAGTAGATAAAGACAGTTTTCTCACAGGTATGTTGGAAATGTGATTTGGACAGCATGAAGTTTGGAAATATTTCTTCTTTCATTTCTAAAATTATTCCAAAGAAAGAAAGATGAAGGGTCATTTATATAAGAAAGTACTTGCCATAATAATTGGTTTAAAAAATATAATCAGTATGTTTTTGGAATGTAATTTATTAAAATCAGATCATGAACCTCTTAAATTTATATTTTGTACAAAGGAAGAGTTTTTTTTTTTTTTACCATAGATATTATTATTAGATGTTTTTTGTTGGGATATGGTCAAGGTAAATTTTAAAAATACAAATTCAAAAAGTATGTATTTTTTAAATTATCTGCCAACGTTTTGGCTTACTTTGTAAGCCACCTTCAGGGCTATCATGAAGGCGAGAGGGGACGTCCTGTCCCTAAGATCACTTTTTCATGACTGCAAATGTGATAAGAATGTGATCTTAGGGACAGGACGTCCCCTCTCGCCTTCATGATAGCCCTGAAGGTGGCTTACAAAGTAAGCCGAAACGTTGGCAGATAATTTAAAAAATACACACTTTTTTTTTTTTTTTTTGGATCTACCTTGTCTGAATTCCCACCAAAAAAATAATCAAATAATAATATCTACGGTCAAAAAAACTATGTAATTATTTTTTGACACTAAGGGAGAAGTTTACGTGTAATAGTTGTAGTGTTTCTTTGTTTTTACAGAGCTTGGAACAGAATAAAAATCTAATCCGAGCATAAGACGATATATTCGTCGGCCTCGGAGGTTAGACTCGACACTAGTGCTGGGAATTTAATAACTTATCAGACTTGTCCCGGTAGCATAAGTGGAAAATGCACCGACCCGGATAGCAGGAGATCCAGGTTCGAGTTCTGGCTGGGACAGTTATATTTTTTATTCTGTCCCCTTGAACTAAAAATTGTTAAAAGTTACTTTTATAAATTTTTATTTATTATGAATGTCCTTGGATTCGATTTCCAGGACAACTCCTCAGGCGCTAGTGAGTTCCAGTTGGGCGAAGATGACGGAAGTAGACTGGTTGAAACTCTCCTGACAGAGATTAGAGCACGACCCTGACACGTCCCCCAGCGAAAATACCGCCATTTTAATCTCCACTGCCGGGATTTTGTTTTTGGCTCGGCGTAGGTGGTGCCTTCAAAGTAACCCATAAAATGGAAACAAATCTCACTAAAGAATTGCATACAATGGAGTATTCCATCCGCAAGCCATAAATAAGTGAGTTCGTTCCGCAAGAGCTGGGAAAACTCAGGAAGTGTCCATGGAAAACAGTCATAACTAATTATATCAAGAGGGCAACCATTTATATCACTAAGGCTGAGGTGGGATGATATATCTCTATGGCTGTGGAATGTTAAGAAGGAACGATTCGTGGGGGGAGGGGGCTTAAATAGTATCTTTGTTAAATATCTACGTAAAAAAAAAGTTATTCGAAAAAAAAAAATGTTATAGAACATAAATGCTAGAAAATTATATTTTACACTTATTATGTTTAATAAACTTTTTCATTATACTAATTATAACTAATATGTGTCGATAATATATGTCTCTAAAACCCCATCTCCCACACTCATCCGATTTAAATGAAAAAAGAAATTTATTAAACTGTTTGGATGAGAAAGTCTTACCAAAGGTGGTTTCTATATTTTTAAAATGAAGAGGCACAGCGAACTCTCAAAGTTACATTCTTTAATATTTTCCTTAATGTGCATTATTCATAAAACTGCTACCAGGTATGCAAGTTTAAAATGTCGTTTTAATTCCAATAGAATGCGCTCTTAGCCTATTGAAGGATTTGCTTATCTCTAAACGCTATTTTGTTTGTTAGTCATTTGTTTACAAAAGTCAGTTGTTTTTAAGTCGTTTACGTGGACGTATCATACCTTTCTTTGGTGTTAAAAATGTCTAATTTTAAGCCAAATAAAGAGCATTTGCGGCATGTCATGATTTTCTTTATTTAATCAAAAGAAAAAGGCATCTGAATGTCATCGAATTTTTGTTGAGACTTATGGCGATCTTGCTCCAACCGTCAAGTCATGTGAACGTTGGTTTCAACGTCTCAAACGTGGTGATTTTTGACGTGGGAGTAGTCTACTACGAGCTTCTCAAGCCCGGCGAAACAGTCAATACCGAGCGTTACCGACAACAACACGCTAGAAAAATACAATTTACACATTTCAAGTTCTAAAACTTTTTGCAACTCAAATAACAATAAAGATATTACGATTTTAAATTTTGATCTCTCTCAAGACCACTTTCTCTCACAACGAATATTACTTATCCAAATGTTTGAAATTTATTTTTGAAACTGCTACCACTAGACCGCTTACAGACAAATAATTTGTGTTTGTGTTCATGCATACATAGACACGAACGTACCATATATTTAGAATCTCCTAAGTCGTATAAAGATTTTTAAGACAAATTTAAATAGCCTTATCATGGTACAAAAGTGAACAGCTTGATTTTCTAAAAGAAAATCTGGGATAATTACCAGAATACTTTGTCCGCTCGACTATTATACACTTTGTGACGTCAAAATGACGTCATAAAAAAAAGGTTATCTTAGCTCTTTCTTTAATCATTAGCAATGTTGTTTATATACACTAAAAGATGGCTAACTTAACCACACCTAACCTCTTACAATAATTAAAAGTGTGATGTTCAGTAATTGTTCGGCAGGTTATAAACCAACTATAATCATTACGAAGTGGAATGAATTTTAATATTAGAAATAAGTATTGATGTAAATATATAAGCCACGAATACAAAACATTGTTAATTAACTTATAACAGAAATTTTATTAAATTTTATTTATATATTCGTATTATTTGAGAAAATTTTTATCTATATAGAAAATACTAATCTATACAAAAAAAATTATGACCGCCTGCCAAATTATCTTAGGTTGAGGTGGGGGGACCGAGCCTTGGCAATTTAGACTTTTCTGTTCACTCTCATTTCAGTTTGTATACATAGAATTAGTCACTAACACTTGACATTGATGAAAATTGGAAAAACTGATTAGTTTTCAAAGCGACTCTTGCGTCACGGGCTTAATCGATGTTGTGTAAATTAAGTGCTACAAGGTAGAAAACGAATATTTTTAACACATGATCTCGAAGAAATTCCAAGTAGAATATTCAATTGCTTTTGCATTATAGAAACCCATAGCTTTAGTTTAGTTAACAATGGAAACCCTGTCAGTAAGTACTTATTTTTTTTTCCTGTTTGTTAGAGGTTATGTAAGATTCACTTAAAACGAATATTGACTAATTGTACATGTTGAAAATCAGAATTAATAAAACGTGTTGTCGACAAAACATTCTTACATGACAAACTTTCGGAGCGAATAGAATGGGGTTCAAAAACTTTGAAAATTAAAGAACATACGTATAAAACGTAATTTCAAAACATTTATATTTTACAATAATTTCCCAAAAATGTATAGTAAGAAAAATACTTAAGATTGTAACTTTAGGTTAAGTGGGCGCTCTTACTTTTTAAACCAATTTCGATATTTATTCTTTATATTACAGATTGTTGAATAAATTAATTTTTAGCTGAAAGCGGATGAATAGAAGGGGAATTTAGAGGAAGGCCACAAGTAGATATTTTCTACAGCATAAGATAGTTGGGTTCTTTCAGGTGGGGTGTGACTACGAAATTACGACTTCCCGATGAGTCCATGTTTTTTTTTTTATATTGGAAATATGTTCTAAGAGTCTTTCGTCTATCGTTCTGTCAATTTCTTCAATATATGATCTCCAGCACGACCACAGAATGTTCTGAGAATTCTAGTAATAATAACACTGGGGAACAATTTGAAACTCAATTTCTGTCGGGTTAAATTTTTAGCTGTTTTCTATAGAATTAAGCATGCTGGTTTCAAAACTGTTTTTAGTTTTCTTCTATCACGTCATGATCGGTTTCTATGTGGGTGGGACGCATGCTGGTCTAGACCTGCCTGTTTACTTACGTCTGTTATACTGTGGTGAAACGTTGTGTGTCGGTAAGCAGTATTTAGTATTTCGTTAAGGAAGTGTACAAAACTACATATTGTGTTTGAACTGAAACGTTTCCTTATGGCTACCTCTGCTTCTACACGTCGAAAGTGCGAAAAGAGCCCCGATTCGTTTTGTTATATATGTGGCAGTTTCAACATTCCCAGTCAAATATTAGTATATTTGTCAGACAAGCATATTTTGCATAAAGTGAAACTTGGTTATCAAAATAAAGCATGGGCACAACTTAAAGTGTGTAAACAGTGTGTTGAGGGTTTACAGATGCGGACCAAGAGATTACGTGCTAAGCTTCCATTTGGTATACCTATGATTTGACGCGAGCCCATAGATCATTCTAATGATTGTTACTTTTGTTTAGTGAAAACATCGGGATATAACAAGAAAAATAAATGTAAAATAGAGTGTCCTAGTTTATCGTGAGCTATACGCCCAGTAACGCATTCAGCCCAAGACCCCTTGCCAGTTTTCAATGAATTTCCTTCTTTGGAAGAAGGGGAATACGGATATGGCATTCAAAAACATTGTTAAAGACTTTCTTGGAAATACACGAGTATTTAATTACTCCGGAATTGTCCAGCAACTCTTGGAAAGCTTCCAAAAGCTAGGTTGCAACATGAGCATTAAATTGCATTTTTTACACAGCCACCTTGCTAATTTCCCGGACAATCTTGGTGCAGTGAGTGATGAGCAGGGTGAGCGTTTCCATCAAGATTTGAAGGTCATCGAAGCAAGGTATCAAGGTAGATGGGACGTACATATAATGGCTGACTATTGTTGGAGCATCAAGCGCGAATGTACACAAACTAAACACTTCAGAAAAAGCTACAAACGCAAATTTTATCTTAATTTTTAAGAACTGTTCATTACTTAAACAATTTTATATGTATGAACTCGATTTAACTTATATTAAATATTTTGTAAACTGTTTATTTGGTACGTTTTTACTTTATGTTCTTTTAAGCGCATGTTTTTTTTATGATTTCTGTGAATATCCTGTAGTTTAAAAAGTTGACGTGATAGACAAAATCTGAGGTTATTCTCAGATTCAGACGTCAAGAATTAGTGCAAAAACTGTGTCAGATCTAACTCAACAAAAAATGTGTTCCCCTGTGTAATATATTCCGAGGTCATGGGGGAAATCATATATTATAGAAACTGGATGAACACTAGTCACAAGGGACAAGGAATACATTCCATACTCTAAAGAGAAGACACGACGAGTTCTTCGACAGCCTCAAGAACTACCCCAACCCCATGTGCCGGGATGTATTACTCCGACTACCACCAGGTAGCTGCTGGAGAGGCTTCAAGCACCGCCAACTACATCGGTGTGAAAATCCCACTTAATTTGTATACACTGTATTTAGTTTTAAAGTAGTCTTAAGCTCGCCACTAAGGTCTCATTATGTCGCCTACATACAAACGCCGATTATGCCTCTCCAGTGATTCCTCTCACAGATTCTCATTTCAGCTGACGCCCGAAGTCAAACAAGGAAGAGCTCAATACCTACGAGTCGAAAGGGCGCTAATGACTAGCGCACGTAAAAACTACAACTCCTTAATAGCTATCAAAAGAAGCAGAAGTTTTAACTTCTTAATTTATAAATATATTAAGAACATTAAGAATATAACATTTTGAGCGCTAATGACCATCAGCAGTCTATGCGCAAAATATAAATAAAATTTAAAAAATATAACATTTTGGAAAATTAATGAGAGGGAATAGAATAAAAAAATCTCTGTCTCAGCCAGGACACGAACCTGGATCTCCTGCTTTCCGGGCCGGAAAATCTATTGCACCACCGGAACGAGCTAGATAACTTATTAAATTCCCAACACACTAGCGAGAGCCTAACCCACGAAAAAGACGATACATCGTCTTATGCTCGAAGGAGCTGACATTGTCTAGCTATTTATCGACTCTCGTTATTTACTTTTTATTTTCATTTTTAAATATTAATTTAATTGTGGTTTATTATCCCACCTAAATTTTACACAATTTATGAGTGGGAATAGAATAAAAAAATTGTTGTTAATTTATTTATTTTAATAATTGTTTAATTTACGTGGGATAATAAACCACAACTAAATTATTATTTATAACATTTTGGTTTACCTCAACCCCTCCTACTCCCTCATTCGTTTTCAACCAAACATTAATACTTTTAAAAGCTTGAAATTAAAATTAAAATATTAACTAAAATACGCTTTAATACCGAATTTAGGTTAATTATTTTATAAATTGAGAGATCTAGAGCCCTTACAGACAATATATAATAACATTAAAAATATTTCTTACGGGCTTGACCAAATTGAATAGTTGTTTTTTGCCGAGCTTTCGCCTATCGTATTATGGCTCCTTTAGGGCTGAATGGAAAATCTCAATGATGATTCTCCATTCAGCCCTGAAGAAGCCACCATAGGATGTGCGAAAACACGGCAAAGAACACTTTTTTTTTATACTTGGCCATGCCCCAAGAGATATTAATGAATATTTTCGGGGATCGAGGACGCTAGACCGCGTTATATAAAATAATTTAAACTTCTTATCGGGTCATATTTTTAGTATATAAAATGTAGGATCGGTGAAGACTCGTGAAAATTTTTTTTTCAAAAGTCGCCTTATGGTACGTACGTGAATGGCTTGATTCCCCACCGTGAATTCTTTTGAATTGATTTTGTCTATCTGATGTAGGATTTTGTGGGAAACACATGGTGTTAATAATAATATGTGGACTGTAGACCATAGGAGATGTGGGAAATATTAACCAGCATTATTAGAGTGATAAATTAAATTTATTAATATAAAATAGAGAAAATTAATATTTATTATACATAAGAAAAAAATTATCTCCTTAAGTAATTAATTTGTAATTACTTAAATAATAAAATAACTTAAAATTAAATATAATCAATCTGGGACTTAATAAAGTCTCCAGAAAATTGCCCCTCTCTCAAATAATGTGCACCAAGGGTACTTATCAGTCCTGAAGAGAGCGGCTACGATTCCCAAGATGAAGATGGGTGCTGGGAGATCCTCCTCACACTGCGGCAGTCCTAATAATCTGTGGGCATCTCAGGCTTTCCTGGAAGCTACTTGGAGTGTCCCAAAAGGTGAAGGCTGCCAGAGTAATGCAGTGGGCTAGGTGGTCTAGCGAGGACTACTGGCAAGCAGAGGCCCAGGGGGGCAAGAGTCCAGTAGCGGGATTAACAAGGGACTAAGCAGCCGCTCTGTACACTCGCGAGGAGAGAGAGAGAGACAGGTGTGAGAGAGAGGGGTGAGATGGGGCAACACAACTTACAATTGAATTACAAATATGCTTAAAATTTATTATAATTTAATTCAACTAAATTGTGGCAAATGTGAAAGTCGCCAACACATGGATGTTATCAAAATACGCCTGCCATTAAATATCTAAGAGTATTGTTAGTTAAGCCTGAGCGGAAAAGAATTTCTTAGTTCCGCTTCATGCTATCTACATATTTTATCGCACAAATCGATTGAAGGCCTAGAAAAATATTGAACCTTAACTGATTGAGATAGTTTGTGCGCCATTTATCTGTGGGAACACTGTTTTCCCGGTTATTGCTGATTTATCTCAAGGAAATCTAGTTATCCCCCTATTCGAAATTATTGTACTAATGTACCATGAAAATACTTTAAAAAAAAGTGTTATTCTTCATAGATCTTTATTACAGGAAGTAGTTTTCTAATTGTTCCAAATTAAATAAATAAATAAAAATATTTATGATGTCATGCATTTAAAGATTTTTATATTAAAGAAAAACAAAATTTCCGCAAACCTTAGGTCACGATCGATAAAGGCTATTATCAGACAAGGAGTAGGGTGAAGGAGTATGTGAATGACAAATAGAATAACACCATAAATTACTAAACAGTGATATATTTTCTTAGGCATATAATAAACTATTTTAATGTGTATTTTTCGATTTTATTACAGAAATAAAAATAGCTGAAAATCAAATAAAGTAATTTAAACGATGTAAACGTGTGATTGAGTATGCGGTGTCTGAGCAAATTTAATGACCGTAAATTTGCTATTTTATCCTCAACTAATTTACTGCAGTAAAATTATGAAAATTGTCAACAGAATACAACACTTAAAATTGTATGTTAAAATGCGTTTGTTTCTGTTATGCAGACCGACTCTCTTCACCCCTCAACGACGAAGGACGAGAAACCCCGAAAATTTTACTCCTCGTGATTTTTTCTTCTTGGTGTGCACTGCACTCTCTATCCCTGTTCTTAATTACTANTATATAGAATTTTGAACGGACCTCATTTTAGCTTCGCCGATGTAGGATCAATAAAGATCTATTGAAATTTATCAAAAGTCAAATGTGAATATCTTTATTCCCTGGGGAGAGGGAAATGTACATATAGGCAGCTTCTACCTTCAGATGTGGAAGATAATTAAAAAATATGCTGAAAAGTGGCAAAACTCAGCAACAATCATAATACACTATTTTTGAAGAATTTTAGTTTTATAGTATAATTATACTATTAAATTTTAATTATTGTCTTCATCAATCTAGCAACACATACGCCAATTATCCAAGAAATCCTCAGATTTCTTATTCATCATGTTGGACGATCCTGAAAGACGAATACCTGTATGTCTGGTTGAGTACACAGTTATTTATATAAATCTTCACAGTTATTTGTGTACGAAAACATGTTATGCCACTGTGTTTGTCTTCCCCTGGGAATCCCCATTCCACGGACCCACTGGTATCTCGGTACCCTACAGGACACAATCATGTCTACTGGTACTACTACTGTGTTACGACAGTGGGCTTCCTAACACGATCCCTTTCGTGTTACAGGAGGAGAGGGTGAAGTTAGCGAGCGTCAAGCGAGGGATATACAACCCGCACCCCGCCACTTGGAAGGAAGCAGAGCGAGATGACAGGCTTGGCAAACTTAGTCACGAACATGTCAGGAGTTCGCTGCCAGCCGGTGCAGGTGAGCAATGTATGTATCATACCTTTTGTAATCCGTCTTCATTGGTTTCTGAAAACCATCTTTTGTTGGCGAGCGCTTTCGGACATTGTCCATCCTCGTGGCCGAATACATGTGATCACTGTCACTGTCTGCATTCAGCTTGAATACAGTTGAATACAGACAGTGACAGTGAACACATGTATTGGTCACGAGGATGGACAATGTCCGAAAGCGCTCGCCAACAGAAGATGGTTTGCAGAAACCAATGAAGACGGATAATAGAAGGTATGATAGTTCTATATTCAGTGGTAGTCATAATAACCCTTTAGATTATTTACAATGTATGTATTTTTGGGATTCAAAAGCCTCTTGATGGAGATACTTATTGCCTATTCATCACCTGTTTGATAACCTATTTGAAGGAGCCAATTCCAACAATATTTTACTGTCAAATCTTAGTTTTGGGAAACCCAAATTTTAATTCTATAAATATTATTTTTTTGTGGTATTTAATCCCACGTAAATTTAAACAATTTTTTAGTGCAAGGGAACAGAATAAAAAATCTAACTGTCCCAGCCAGGACGTTTTCCATTTATGCTACCGACACAAGTCTGATAAGTTATTAAATTCCCCGCACTGGGGAATTTAATAACTTATCCTTAACTGTCCTGGCAGGGACAGTTAGATTTTTATTTATTCCCTTGCACTAAAAATTGTCCAAGTTTTAATAGTTTTTTTTTGGGGGGGGGGGGGATTTTAGGGAAAATATATTCAAAGTTCAGAGAAACGCTGCAGATATAAGATAGGCAAGAGAAATGCAAGTTTAAGCATATGTCCTAAATAGAAAATAAACTATTGAAAAAGCAAATCCCAACCATCTTAAAAATTTTATGGTCAACAATTCAAGACGCATAAAATATAAAAAGCAAAGAAAAAACTGCCTCTCTCCCGTAATCCGTATACACTGTAACATACATCGTTCACTTCCATCTGTTATGATTGTGTTAAATTTCTCATTAGCTTGATACTCCAACTCGAAGAGGGGTAAATTAAGAAGACTAATTTTCAAATTGCACAAACAGCTAAACTTTTACTCATATCACACTGGAGTTATTAGTTCTTAACAATTTATTTTAATATAATTATTAATGAACACATTGAACATTATATTTTTTGTTTTGTTATTTTTCGTCATATCTCTTAATAGTTGTCTCATTGAATGATATTTTATGTTGTTTAGGAGATTCTACGCAAATTTTATTATCAAGTGTCCGTTATTTGATTCATAGCTTATTTTGAATCATAGCTACATTTACAAGTGTATACATTTTACATGATTATACATTTAGCAGTAATATTATACAATTTTTCACATACGAACTGCGTAGAGAAGGCGATTAGGTGCAGTTTTGCAATTGACGAATGAAAGTATTTGAAAGAAGAAACGCGAGGGCGTTAGAATGAAAAAAAACCTCGCTACCTCAGCCGAGACTCGAATCCGGGTCTCCTGCTTTCGGAGCAAGTATGCTGGCATCTGCACTTTGGCCTTGGTCGTGCAGTGGCCAGCATACCCATAGCGTTAGCTGAACAGTCTCCCACGGATCCCATTGGATCCGTCAACTCCGCTCTGACAATTCCTTTAATCACAAAAACTTGAATTAATCTAATTGAAGATTACATTTTTTATAAGTTCAGAGCATCTAGGACCAGTAGGAAGGGAATTAGGTTTACGCGGAAATGGCTATTAGAATCTTCTAGGCCTGTCTTGAGCCTTATATGAAGTTACAAAAGCAGCTCACCGGCGCTCCCCCCCCCCCAGTCAGTGTTAGGCTAGTGTAACTCAGTCGCAGATTCAGTGTCAGATCGCGTGTCTCAGAGCGTCGGGCTGGTCTCCTCTGCAGTGCCGGTAACCATGAAGTGACATTTATCTTAAGGTCTTTATGCTAATAATCATATTTAATTCATTTGTAATTAACTGTAAGTAATTTACATTTTCATCTACATAAGTAATTTATTTATTTATTAGTTAGTAAGGGCAATAAGTTCGATTGTTAGTTGTAATTAGTAAAGGTAATTATTTGTTATAGTCAATTTATATTTATCTTTGTTCTTAAATTGTTATTGATCCACAGCGTATAGCTAGACCCATAGTCTTCTAAGAGTGGAGTTTATGTTGTTTTTGACTATGATAGGCTGTTGCAAATACAATTTGATACAGATATTCTCTGACTGTAAAACAATGAGTAAGAATGCTGAGAACGGTCCCACGGCTTCCCGGATGTCGGAGGTGGGGAGTCGTATATCGAGCTGCAGGCAGCTTGGACAAGGTTCTTCGGTGCACGACCTTGAGATGAGGCTACGTCTTCATAGTTGGGAGACGTGTTTTAATTTGCCACTAGCTAAAGAGAATACTAACAGTTAATGACAGTATATTAAACGATAATGTGTTTCAGCAGGTATCCCATCAAGCTATTCACGCTGGAATACCGAGTGTAGGGCCGGACCTCTAAATTTTAAAATAAAAGCTTTTAATTGCAAGTCTTTAAAATTAATCATTCTTGCTTGAAATCGGATTTGAGAGAGGAGGGGCTTAAAGGAAGGCTAAAATTTATAATCTGTAGGCATTTTTTTATTTGAGTTAGGAAAATTGTTATAGAATATAATATGCGTAAAATTTAATTTTCTAATGTTTATTGTTACAATTACAATACGAAAAGGCATATTGAGAAAGAAATTTACTAATGTAACTAAGATGTGTGTACTCTTCCTTCCCGGCCAGTCTAGGGCAAACTTTAGCGGTCATACCTTTTAAGCTCATTGTTCTATTATACTTGTTGATTACATTTCCTCATTTATTCTTATTTATATCTGTCTTTAATAAAACATGAGAAATCTGGTCAGATTATGCAGCTCGTACTTGATGGACTTCTGTTAAATTTGTTTTGTTGTGTAACAATTGCATTTAAATAGACTTAAAACCATGAGATTCCTTTTCAAATTGCTAGTGAATACTTACTTGATATTTTTGTTACCTTTACCTAAGATCTCTAGAGACCAGTCAAGTCGCAATCATAATATATACATATATATCTATCATACCTTCTATTATCCGTCTTAATTGGTTTCTGCAAACCATCTTCTGTTGGCGAGCGCTTTCGGACATTGTCCATCTTCTTGGCCGAATACATGTGTTCACTGTCACTGTCTGTATTCAAAAGTTGAACACATGTATTCGGCCAAGAAGATAGACAATGTCCGAAAGCGCTCGCCAACAGAAGATGGTTTGCAGAAACCAATGAAGACGGATAATAGAAGGTATGATAGTTCTATATTCATTGGTAGTCATAATAACCTTTTAGATTATATACATATTTATATTTATTTCTAATAAATCAAAAATTTATTTGTTCTATCAATAAATACTTTCTTTTTTGCCCTATATTAAAGCTTAGACTTGGGATACTTAATACTCAGCTAGTAAAGAGTAATGGCTTATTTGAATGTTCAATATTTCTAAAAAATATTAAATGTAACATTCAACATAAGGTTATGTAAAGATTATTTTTTCCATTTGGCTAATCCATTACATTATATTTACAGAAAATACTCCAATCTATATTTTGGTATCATTTTTTTCTTTCTAACAAATAATAGGAATAATTAGAGTGGTTTGATGGGGAAAAACCCCCCATGACGTTGAGAATTAATGGGATACATTTTAGTTTCCCTTGAGATATAGCTATATTTAGGTATATATATATATAT